>AWOL01S0087725.1:0-12790 GCA_000715115.1 Nicotiana otophora | reverse complement strand
CGATTAGCTTTGTTGGGTGATTTCAGACTTAGGAGTGTGTCCGGAATGTAATTTGGAGGTCCGCAGTAGAATTAGGCTTGAATTGGCGAAGGTTGGAAGTTTAGAAGTTCTTAGGCATGAAACCGAGGTTGATTTGGTGTTTTGGTGTTGATTTTGGTGTTCTGAAGGTTCGACTAAGTTCAGTTGGTGATATATGACTTGATGGAATTATTGGTTGAGGTCCCGAGGGCCTCGGGTGAGTTTCGGATAGGTTTGGGTTGTGTTGCGCTCGTTTTTCTTATGTTTCGACGCCGTTTATTCAAGTGTAAATGATATCATATTGAACAAATGAGCTCTGATTTCTTTTTTGATTGAAGCATTAGATCCGTATCGTTACTACGAACCCGTAGTAAAAAGAATCGTCGAATTTGGACATCGTATGAGAATTTATGGTCATTTTACTAAGAATTAGGTTGCTAGATTTTAAAAATTAATTACGCAATTGCCACTGACGGTGTATTTAAAATTCTGCACGATTTGCAAATATTAAAACCTACATATCTCCTTCATTATAAGGTCACATTTATTGATTCAAAAGCCTAACTTAACTAATATTTCACAAGGAATCCATTGGAGGCATAAAAAGTAAGTTTCGGGATTGTTCGGCACGAGAAACGAGGCAGAATAACTGGCAGAAAATATATAAAATGATTGTTTGTTCATTCGGTCATATTTTAAGTTGGGGAGCTCGAATTTGTGCGATTTTGGGGGCGATTTTCACCATAAGGATTTAGGTAAGTATTCTCTACCCAGGTTTATATTTCATGAATCCATCTTCGTTTTTGGGATTTGATTGATGATTTCAAAGTACAATTGAGGGAGTTAGGTCTTGAGTTTTGGAGAGTTTTTGGTAGGGATTTGAGGGACCAAACGGAGTCCGATTTTGATAAATTTTATATGGTTAGACCCGGGAGAGGACGGGGGTTTGGATTCTTCCATTGTTGACTAGTTCTGAGAAATGGGCTCGGGGGCCGGGTTTTGGCCGGTTTGGGATTTTTGGCATATTTTGTAGTTTCTATTGCAGAATTCAATTCGTTAGCCCATGTTGATGGTATTAATCTGATTATGGTTGGATTTGGAGCTTTTGGAGACCGAGTCCAGAGACGAGGGCATCCCAGAGTAGAATTTTACGTTATTAAGGTAAGTAATAGTTTTAACTCTGGCTTTGAGGGTATAAACCCGGAGATTTGATATCACGTGATTGTTTGGAGGTCATACCCACGCTAGGTGATGGGCGTGTGGGTTTGCACCACATGGGATTGAGACTTGGTCCATCCCGTGAGGCCTCATTGCCATCATCTGTGTTTATGTAGTTACTTGTTGAACTTGTTTGCCTTCATGTTAGAGATCAGGCTTAGGCTTTATTCATGCTCACATTATTTGCACTCAGTCATAGATATTATTGTACATGTTTACCTCCGTCTCTATTATTTTGCTGATATGTTGTGATATTTGATGTGGGTTGTGTCCCCTTATTTGTGATGCATTGTGAGGCAGGAGAGGTACATGACTGAGTGAGGCCGAGGGCCTGGTTTTGAGGATATTAATAACATAGCGCGTGAGCAGTCCGCGAAGCACGTGTGCTGACCATGCGGGTCCAAGTATTGATACCATAGCACGTGAGTTGTCCGCGTAGCACGTGAACTGACCGTGCGGATCTAGGTATTGATATTATGGCACATGAGATGTCCGTGCTTAGCGCTTGGGCTTTGGGAGCCCCTCCGGAGTCTGTACACACACCCCACTGAGCTCAGAGTGTTGAGTGTTTTGAGTGTTGAGTGATGGAGTGACACTGCTCTGAGGTTGTATTTATTTGTGTTGTTGCTGCATTTATCTGTTAAACTTCTTTTTGGCACTTACTATGTTATGAAATTTACTTATTTATTTTTATTTATTTTTAAATTGTGAAAATAAATATTTGGATTGTTTTACTTAGCTCGTCACCACTGCTCAATTTCTTAGTTATTTCTATTACTACTGAGTCGGTTATACTCATACTACACCCTGCACTTTATGTGCAGGTCCAGGTGAGTTAGAGTGCGGCGATCGTTGAGTTCAGGCCGACTATTTGTGGAGATTACAAGGTAGCTGCTAGCCTCCGCAGGACCTTGTTACTCCTTTTCTCATTTCTTCTTTTGGATAGTTAGACAGTTTATATATCTTAGTTTATAGTTTTAGACGCTCATGACTTGGTGACACCCCAATGTTTGGGGCTCGTTTTCATATTTTTCTATATTATATTTAGAGTTGATTTAGTTTATGAAAGATTTAAATGTTGAAATGTTTTATTAAATTCTTATATTTGGTTTAGTAGTAATATTTTAGGAAGTAGGTTGTCCTTCTAACACGATAGGCGCCATCACGACCATGGTTACATTTTGGGTCGTGACAAGTTGGTATCAGAGCCTAGGTTACATAGGTCTCACGAGTTACGAGCGGGTTTAGTAGAGTCTTGCGGATCAGTACGGAGAAGTCCATACTTATCTTTGAGAGGCTGCAGATCCTTTAGGAAAATTTCACATTCTTGAATTCCTTTCGTGCGATATTGATTCAGCTTGAAGTGTAACTCTTTCAATTCCTTCCACGCATTCGTATGCACGCATGGGCTCTCAGTATCGGTTGTGCATCGACGGCTTGTGATTCCCTGGATGCGGTGTGAGATGTGATTTCTGTGTGTTGATTTCGGGCCAGTCTGGAGGACATGAGACCGGGTTTTGACTGTAGCTTGAGCACTAAGGCGTTGATTGTGTGAGCGCGTGCTTGTGGTACTTTTGGGGATATTTAAGAGAGTATTCAACGTCTTATGAGCCTTAGGGCGGTGTGGTTTTATGCTTGGGTCTCGTGTGGTGAGTCTGGGTTTCGGATTCTGGTGTTATGGAGGGGCAAAGGATCAATTTGAAGGTAATTCAAAAGGAACTCGGATAGATAGGACATCTTGGTAGTAGGTTAGATCGGCATGGTAATGGGTATGATAAGTTCTTTGGGTGTGTATGAGGTAATGAGTTCCACAGGTGTTTAGTGGCAATGTCCTTGGGTTTTTGGTGGTCTGCGTAGCTTGGTTGAGAAAGAAGGATTCAGTCCTGACAGATTAGTTTTGTGCCATTGGGGTTCGGAGAGAGTTCTTGATGGTTTTGAGAACAACTCTTGGCACGTTCGAGGACGAACATTTGTTTAAGAAGGCGAGGATGTAACGACCCGGCCAGTCGTTCCAAGAGTTCTAACCCTGTTTCCCCATTCCTGCTTCTTTATGTGTTGTTCAGCGGTGTTTATTTATATCGAGTTGGTAGGTTTGGGTCCGGATTAGCTTTGGAGTGAAATGAACACTTAGTTTCTTAGTTAGAAAGTTAAGTTAGAAAAGTCAACCAGAAGTTGACTTATGAGTAAATGAATTCGGATGTGAATTTTTATGATTCGATTAGCTTTGTTGGGTGATTTCAGACTTAGGAGTGTGTCCGGAATGTAATTTGGAGGTCCGCAGTAGAATTAGGCTTGAATTGGCGAAGGTTGGAAGTTTAGAAGTTCTTAGGCATGAAACCGAGGTTGATTTGGTGTTTTGGTGTTGATTTTGGTGTTCTGAAGGTTCGACTAAGTTCAGTTGGTGATATATGACTTGATGGAATTATTGGTTGAGGTCCCGAGGGCCTCGGGTGAGTTTCGGATAGGTTTGGGTTGTGTTGCGCTCGTTTTTCTTATGTTTCGACGCCGTTTATTCAAGTGTAAATGATATCATATTGAACAAATGAGCTCTGATTTCTTTTTTGATTGAAGCATTAGATCCGTATCGTTACTACGAACCCGTAGTAAAAAGAATCGTCGAATTTGGACATCGTATGAGAATTTATGGTCATTTTACTAAGAATTAGGTTGCTAGATTTTAAAAATTAATTACGCAATTGCCACTGACGGTGTATTTAAAATTCTGCACGATTTGCAAATATTAAAACCTACATATCTCCTTCATTATAAGGTCACATTTATTGATTCAAAAGCCTAACTTAACTAATATTTCACAAGGAATCCATTGGAGGCATAAAAAGTAAGTTTCGGGATTGTTCGGCACGAGAAACGAGGCAGAATAACTGGCAGAAAATATATAAAATGATTGTTTGTTCATTCGGTCATATTTTAAGTTGGGGAGCTCGAATTTGTGCGATTTTGGGGGCGATTTTCACCATAAGGATTTAGGTAAGTATTCTCTACCCAGGTTTATATTTCATGAATCCATCTTCGTTTTTGGGATTTGATTGATGATTTCAAAGTACAATTGAGGGAGTTAGGTCTTGAGTTTTGGAGAGTTTTTGGTAGGGATTTGAGGGACCAAACGGAGTCCGATTTTGATAAATTTTATATGGTTAGACCCGGGAGAGGACGGGGGTTTGGATTCTTCCATTGTTGACTAGTTCTGAGAAATGGGCTCGGGGGCCGGGTTTTGGCCGGTTTGGGATTTTTGGCATATTTTGTAGTTTCTATTGCAGAATTCAATTCGTTAGCCCATGTTGATGGTATTAATCTGATTATGGTTGGATTTGGAGCTTTTGGAGACCGAGTCCAGAGACGAGGGCATCCCAGAGTAGAATTTTACGTTATTAAGGTAAGTAATAGTTTTAACTCTGGCTTTGAGGGTATAAACCCGGAGATTTGATATCACGTGATTGTTTGGAGGTCATACCCACGCTAGGTGATGGGCGTGTGGGTTTGCACCACATGGGATTGAGACTTGGTCCATCCCGTGAGGCCTCATTGCCATCATCTGTGTTTATGTAGTTACTTGTTGAACTTGTTTGCCTTCATGTTAGAGATCAGGCTTAGGCTTTATTCATGCTCACATTATTTGCACTCAGTCATAGATATTATTGTACATGTTTACCTCCGTCTCTATTATTGTTCTGATATGTCGTGATACTGTCTCTTATACACATCTCGTGAGGCCTCATTGCCATCATCTGTGTTTATGTAGTTACTTGTTGAACTTGTTTGCCTTCATGTTAGAGATCAGGCTTAGGCTTTATTCATGCTCACATTATTTGCACTCAGTCATAGATATTATTGTACATGTTTACCTCCGTCTCTATTATTTTGCTGATATGTTGTGATATTTGATGTGGGTTGTGTCCCCTTATTTGTGATGCATTGTGAGGCAGGAGAGGTACATGACTGAGTGAGGCCGAGGGCCTGGTTTTGAGGATATTAATAACATAGCGCGTGAGCAGTCCGCGAAGCACGTGTGCTGACCATGCGGGTCCAAGTATTGATACCATAGCACGTGAGTTGTCCGCGTAGCACGTGAACTGACCGTGCGGATCTAGGTATTGATATTATGGCACATGAGATGTCCGTGCTTAGCGCTTGGGCTTTGGGAGCCCCTCCGGAGTCTGTACACACACCCCACTGAGCTCAGAGTGTTGAGTGTTTTGAGTGTTGAGTGATGGAGTGACACTGCTCTGAGGTTGTATTTATTTGTGTTGTTGCTGCATTTATCTGTTAAACTTCTTTTTGGCACTTACTATGTTATGAAATTTACTTATTTATTTTTATTTATTTTTAAATTGTGAAAATAAATATTTGGATTGTTTTACTTAGCTCGTCACCACTGCTCAATTTCTTAGTTATTTCTATTACTACTGAGTCGGTTATACTCATACTACACCCTGCACTTTATGTGCAGGTCCAGGTGAGTTAGAGTGCGGCGATCGTTGAGTTCAGGCCGACTATTTGTGGAGATTACAAGGTAGCTGCTAGCCTCCGCAGGACCTTGTTACTCCTTTTCTCATTTCTTCTTTTGGATAGTTAGACAGTTTATATATCTTAGTTTATAGTTTTAGACGCTCATGACTTGGTGACACCCCAATGTTTGGGGCTCGTTTTCATATTTTTCTATATTATATTTAGAGTTGATTTAGTTTATGAAAGATTTAAATGTTGAAATGTTTTATTAAATTCTTATATTTGGTTTAGTAGTAATATTTTAGGAAGTAGGTTGTCCTTCTAACACGATAGGCGCCATCACGACCATGGTTACATTTTGGGTCGTGACAAGTTGGTATCAGAGCCTAGGTTACATAGGTCTCACGAGTTACGAGCGGGTTTAGTAGAGTCTTGCGGATCAGTACGGAGAAGTCCATACTTATCTTTGAGAGGCTGCAGATCCTTTAGGAAAATTTCACATTCTTGAATTCCTTTCGTGCGATATTGATTCAGCTTGAAGTGTAACTCTTTCAATTCCTTCCACGCATTCGTATGCACGCATGGGCTCTCAGTATCGGTTGTGCATCGACGGCTTGTGATTCCCTGGATGCGGTGTGAGATGTGATTTCTGTGTGTTGATTTCGGGCCAGTCTGGAGGACATGAGACCGGGTTTTGACTGTAGCTTGAGCACTAAGGCGTTGATTGTGTGAGCGCGTGCTTGTGGTACTTTTGGGGATATTTAAGAGAGTATTCAACGGCTTATGAGCCTTAGGGCGGTGTGGTGTTATGCTTGGGTCTCGTGTGGTGAGTCGGGGTTGAGGATTGTGGTGTTATGGCGGGGCAAAGGATCTATTTGAAGGTAATTCAGAAGGAACTCGGATAGATAGGACATCTTGGTAGTAGGTTGGATCGGCATGGTAATGGGTATGATAAGTTCTTTGGGTGTGTATGAGGTAATGAGTTCTACAGGTGTTTAGTGGCAATGTCCTTGGGTTTTTGGTGGTGTGCGTAGCTTGGTTGAGTAAGAAGGATTCAGTCCTGACAGATTGGTTTTGTTTTATTGGGGTTCGGAGAGAGTTCTTGATGGTTTTGAGAACAACTCTTGGCACGTTCGAGGATGAATGTTTGTTTATGAAGGGGAGGATGTAACGACCCGACCAGTCGTTCCGAGAGTTATAGCCCTGTTTCCCCATTCCTTCTTCTTTATGTGTTGTTCAGCGGTGTTGATTTATATCGAGTTGGTAGGTTTTGGTCCGGATTAGCTTTTGAGTGAAATGAACACTTAGTCTCTTAGTTAGAAAGTTAAGTTAGAAAAGTCAACCAGAAGTTGACTTATGAGTAAACGAATTTGAATGTGAATTTTTATGATTCGAATAGCTTTGGTGGATGATTTTAGACTTAGGAGTGTGTCCGGAATGTAATTTGGAGGTCCATGGTAGCATTAGGCTTGAATTGGCGAAAGTTGGAAGTTTAGAAGTTCTTAGGCATGAATCCGAGGTTGATTTGGTATTTTGGTGTTGTTTTGGGTGTTCCGAAGGTTTGACTAAGTTCATGTAGTGATATATGACTAGATGGAATTATTGATTGAGGTCCCGAGGGCCTCGGGTGAGTTTCGGATAGGTTTGGGTTGTGTTATGCTCGTTTTTCTTATGTTTCGACGTCGTTTATTCAAGCGTAAATGATATCATATTGAACAAATGAGCTCTGATTGCTTTTTTGATTGAAGCATTAGATATGTATCGTTACTACGGTCTCGTAGCAAAAAGAATCGTCGAATGTGGACATCGTATGAGAATTTATGCTCATTGTACTAAGAATTAGGTTGCTAGATTTTGAAGATTAATTACGCAATTTCCACTGACGGTGTATTTAAAAGTGTGCACGATTTGCAAATATTAAAACCTACATATCTCCTACATTATAAGGTCACATTTAGTGATTCAAAAGCCTAACTTGACTAATATTTCACAACGAATCCATTGGAGGCATAAAAAGCAAGTTTCGGGATTGTTTGGCATGAGAAACGAGGCAGAATAACTGGCAGTAAATATATAAAATGATTGTTTGTTCATTCGGTCATATTTTGAGTTGGGGAGCTCGATAGTGCGATTGTGGGGGTGATTTTCACTATAAGGATTTGGGTAAGTTTTCTCTACTCAGTTTTGTTTATATTTCATGAATCCATCTTCGTTTTTGGGATTTGATTGATGATTTCAAAGTAAAATTGAGGGAGTTAGGGCTTGAGTTTTGGAGAGTTTTTCGTAGGGATTTAAGGGACCAAATGGAGTCCAATTTTGATAAACTTTATATGGTTAGACCTGGGAGAGGATGAGGGTTTTGATTCTTCCGTTGTTGACTAGTTCTGAGAAATGGGCTCGGGGGCCGGGTTTTGGCCGGTTTTGGATTTTTGGCATAGTTTGTAGTTTTTATTGCAGAATTCAATTCATTAGCCTATGTTGATGGTATTAATCTGATTATGGTTGGATTTGGAGCTTTTGAAGACCGAGTCCAGAGATGAGGGCATCCCATAGTAGCATTTTACATTGTTAAGGTAAGTAATAGTTTTAACTCTGGCTTTGAGGGTATAAACCCGGAGATTTGATATCACGTGATTGTTTGGACGTGATATCGACGCTAGGTGACAGGCGTGTGGGTTTGCACCATGTGGGATTGAGACTTGGTCCGTCCCATGAGGCCTCATGGCCATCATCTGTGTTTATGTAGTTACTTTTTGAACTTGTTTGCCTTCATGTTAGAGATCAGGCTTAGGCTTTATTCATGCTCACATTATTTTCACTCAGTCATAGATATTATTGTACATGTTTACCTCCGTCTCTATTATTTTTCTGATATGTCGTGATACTTGATGTGGGTTGTGTCCCCTTATTTGTGGTGCATTGTGAGGTTGGAGAGGTACATGACTGAGTGAGGCCGAGGGCCTGGTTGTGAGGATATTAATACCATAGCGCGTGAGCAGTCCGCGAAGCACGTGAGCTGACCGTGCGGGTCCAGGTATTGATACCATAGCGCGTGAGTTGTCCGCGTAGCACGTGAACTGACCGTGCTTAGCGCTTGGGCTTTGGGAGCCCCTCCGGAGTCTGTACACACCCCCAGTGAGCTCAGAGTGTTTAGTGTTTTGAGTGTTGAGTGATGGAGTGACACTGCTGTGAGGTTGTATTTATTTGTGTTGTTGCTGCATTTATCTGTTAAACTTCTTTATGGCACTTACTGAGTTATGAAATTTACCTATTTATTTTTGTTTATGTTTAAATTGTGAAAATAAAAATTTGGACTGTTTTACTTAGCTCGTCACCACTGCTCAATTTCTTAGTTATTTCTATCTGAGTCGGTTATAATCATATTACACCCTGCACTTTATGTGTAGATCCAGGTGAGTTAGAGTGCGGCGATCGTTGCGTTCAGGCCGACTATTTGTGGAGATTACAAGATAGCTGCTAGCGTCCGCAGGACCTTGTTACTCCTTTTGTCATTTCTTCTTTTGGATAATTAGACAGTTTATATATCTTAGTTTATAGTTTTAGACGCTCATGACTTGGTGATACCCCAATGCTTGGGGCTCGTTTTCATATGTTTCTATATTATATTTAGAGTTGATTTAGTTTATGAAATATTTAAATGTTGAAATGTTTTATTAAATTCTTATAATCGGTTTAGTAGTAATATTTTAGGAAGTAGGCTATCCTTGTAACACGATAGGCGCCATCACGACCATGGTTAGATTTTGGGTCGTGACAAGTTGGTATCAGAGCCTAGGTTACATAGGTGTCTCGAGTTACGAGCGGGTTTAGTAGAGTCTTGCGGATCGGTACAGAGACGTCCATACTTAGCTTCGAGAGGCTGCAGATCCTTTAGGAAAATTTCACATTCTTGAATTCTTTTCGTGCGATATTGATTCAGCTTGAAGTGTAACTCTTTTAATTCCTTCCACGCATTCGTATGCACGCATGGGATCTCGGTATCGGTTGTGCATTCACGTCTTGTCATTCCCTGGATGAGGTGCGAGATGTGATTTCTGTGTGTTGATTTCGGGCCAGTCTGGAGGACATGAGACCGAGTTTTGACTGTAGCTTGAGCACTAAGGCATTGATTGTGTGAGCGCGTGCTTGTGGTACTTTTGGGGATATTTAAGAGAGTATTCAACGGCTTATGAGCCTTAGGGTGGTGTGGTTTTATGCTTGGGTCTCGTGTGGTGAGTTTGGGTTGAGGATTGTGGTGTTATGGCGGGGCAAAGGATCAATTTGAAGGTAATTCAGAAGGAACTCGGATAGATAGGACATCTTGGTAGTAGGTTGGATCGGCATGGTAATGGGTATGATAAGTTCTTTGGGTGTGTATGAGGTAATGAGTTCTACAGGTGTTTAGTGGCAATGTCCTTGGGTTTTTGGTGGTGTGCGTAGCTTGGTTGAGTAAGAAGGATTCAGTCCTGACAGATTGGTTTTGTTTTATTGGGGTTCGGAGAGAGTTCTTGATGGTTTTGAGAACAACTCTTGGCACGTTCGAGGACGAATGTTTGTTTATGAAGGGGAGGATGTAACGACCCGACCAGTCGTTCCGAGATTTATAGCCCTGTTTCCCCATTCCTTCTTCTTTATGTGTTGTTCAGCGGTGTTGATTTATATCGAGTTGGTAGGTTTTGGTCCGGATTAGCTTTTGAGTGAAATGAACACTTAGTCTCTTAGTTAGAAAGTTAAGTTAGAAAAGTCAACCAGAAGTTGACTTATGAGTAAACGAATTTGAATGTGAATGTTTATGATTCGAATAGCTTTGTTGGATGATTTTAGACTTAGGAGTGTGCCCGGAATGTAATTTGGAGGTCCATGGTAGCATTAGGCTTGAATTGGCGAAAGTTGGAAGTTTAGAAGTTCTTAGGCATGAATCCGAGGTTCACTTGGTATTTTGGTGTTGTTTTGGGTGTTTCGAAGGTTCGACTAAGTTCATGTAGTGATATATGCCTAGATGGAATTATTGATTGAGGTCCCGAGGGCCTCGGGTGAGTTTCGGATAGGTTTGGGTTGTGTTACGCTCGTTTTTCTTATGTTTCGACGTCGTTTATTCAAGCGTAAATGATATCATATTGAACAAATGAGCTCTGATTTCTTTTTTGATTGAAGCATTAGATATGTATCGTTACTACGGTCCCGTAGCAAAAAGAATCGTCGAATGTGGACATCGTATGAGAATTTATGCTCATTGTACTAAGAATTAGGTTGCTAGATTTTGAAGATTAATTACGCAATTGCCACTGACGGTGTATTTAAAAGTCTGCACGATTTGCAAATATTAAAACCTACATATCTCCTACATTATAAGGTCACATTTAGTGATTCAAAAGCCTAACTTGACTAATATTTCACAACGAATCCATTGGAGGCATAAAAAGCAAGTTTCGGGATTGTTTGGCATGAGAAACGAGGCAGAATAACTGGCAGTAAATATATAAAATGATTGTTTGTTCATTCGGTCATATTTTGAGTTGGGGAGCTCGTTAGTGCGATTGTGGGGGTGATTTTCACTATAAGGATTTGGGTAAGTTTTCTCTACTCAGTTTTGTTTATATTTCATGAATCCATCTTCGTTTTTGGGATTTGATTGATGATTTCAAAGTAAAATTGAGGGAGTTAGGGCTTGAGTTTTGGAGAGTTTTTCGTAGGGATTTCAGGGACCAAATGGAGTCCAATTTTGATAAACTTTATATGGTTAGACCCGGGAGAGGATGAGGGTTTTGATTCTTCCGTTGCTGACTAGTTCTGAGAAATGGGCTCGGGGGCTGGGTTTTGGCCGGTTTTGGATTTTTGGCATAGTTTGTAGTTTTTATTGCAGAATTCAATTCATTAGCCTATGTTGATGGTATTAATCTGATTACGGTTGGATTTTGAGCTTTTGGAGACCGAGTCCAGAGATGAGGGCATCCCATAGTAGCATTTTACATTGTTAAGTTAAGTAATAGTTTTAACTCTGGCTTTGAGGGTATAAACCCGGAGATTTGATATCACGTGACTGTTTGGACGTGATATCGACGCTAGGTGACAGGCGTGTGGGTTTGCACCACGTGGGATTGAGACTTGGTCCGTCCCATGAGGCCTCATGGCCATCATCTGTGTTTATGTAGTTACTTTTTGAACTTGTTTGCCTTCATGTTAGAGATCAGGCTTAGGCTTTATTCATGCTCACATTATTTGCACTCAGTCATAGATATTATTGTACATGTTTACCTCCGTCTCTATTATTGTTCTGATATGTCGTGATACTTGATGTGGGTTGTGTCCCCTTATTTGTGGTGCATTGTGAGGTTGGAGAGGTACATGACTGAGTGAGGCCGAGGGCCTGGTTGTGAGGATATTAATACCATAGCGCGTGAGCAGTCCGCGAAGCACGTGAGCTGAGCGTGTGGGTCCAGGTATTGATACCATAGCGCGTGAGTTGTCCGCGTAGCACGTGAACTGACCGTGCTTAGCGCTTGGGCTTTGGGAGCCCCTCCGGAGTCTGTACACACCCCCAGTGAGCTCAGAGTGTTTAGTGTTTTGAGTGTTGAGTGATGGAGTGACACTGCTGTGAGGTTGTATTTATTTGTGTTGTTGCTGCATTTATCTGTTAAACTTCTTTATGGCACTTACTGAGTTATGAAATTTGCCTGTTTATTTCTGTTTATGTTTAAATTGTGAAAATAAATATTTGGACTGTTTTACTTAGCTCGTCACCACTACTCAATTTCTTAGTTATTTCTATTACTACTGAGTTGGTTATACTCATATTACACCCTGCACTTTATGTGTAGATCCAGGTGAGTTAGAGTGCGGCGATCGTTGCGTTCAGGCCGACTATTTGTGGAGATTACAAGGTAGCTGCTAGCGTCCGCAGGACCTTGTTACTCCTTTTGTCATTTCTTCTTTTGGATAGTTAGACAGTTTATATATCTTAGTTTATAGTTTTAGACGCTCATGACTTGGTGACACCCCAATGCTTGGGGCTCGTTTTCATATGTTTCTATATTATATTTAGAGTTGATTTAGTTTATGAAAGATTTAAATGTTGAAATGTTTTATT
>AWOL01S0087719.1:18249-48915 GCA_000715115.1 Nicotiana otophora | reverse complement strand
TATATATTTATATATATATATATATGTATGTCGACTTTTAAATAAGTATGTTGCAGCGTGCAACCCGATCATCCAATATGGACTTTTAATAAGTCTGTTGCGGCGTGCAACCCGATCCTCCAATATGGACTTTTAATAAGTCTGTTGTGGTGTGCAACCCGATCCTCCAATATGGACTTTTCAATAAGTCTATTGCGGCGTGCAACCCGATTCTCCAGTATATTTATTTCAATCAATTCTGTTGCGGCGTGCAACCCGCTCCTCCAGTATATTCGTTTACCAATTCTTATAGATGGAATTTTTCCAATAAATGCAACAATTAATATGAAATTATAAGACAAGAAGCATACAATAATTATGATTTAATCATGAAACAGACAATGTGAAATAGCAAATTATTATAGAAATCAGGGAGAAAATAGGCAGTTTAATATTTAATATGCTAGGTTGCTCTGATGGTAAGCACCCTCCACTTCCAACCAAGAGGTTGTGAGTTCGAGTCACCCCAAGAGCAAGGTGGGGAGTTCTTGGAGGGAAGGATGCCGAGGGTCATTTTGGAAACAGCCTCTCTACCTCAGGGTAGGGGTAAGGTCTGCGTACACACTACCCTCCCCAGACCCCACTAGTGGGATTATACTGGGTTGTTGTTGTTGTTGTAAATGTCAAATAACAATTAAGACACATAATTCAAGTAGCATGTAACAATTAATGCAGGAATTCAAGAATTAATATTTGGCAAAGAATAGGAGAGAAACAATTACTATAATAATTAATTTATAATTTAAAATAATTAATAATTTTTTAAGTAATTATGCAAACAATTAATTTGACGACGTATAGACACTCGTCACCTTGTCTATACGTCGTTCACATGCATCTCACATAACAAATAATTTAAGGGTTCTATTTCCTCAAGTCAAGGTTAACCACGACACTTACCTCGCTTTGCAAATTTCAATCAATTATTCAACCGCAGCTTTTCCTTTTAAATTTTTCTCCAAAAGCTTCAAATCTATTCACAAACAATTCGATATATTCAATACAAATAATAGGAATTAAATCCATATGAATTTACTAATTTTCCGGATAAAATCTGAAATTTATTAAAATATTCGACAGTAGGACCCACATCTCAAATCTCTGAAAAACTTACGAAATCCGAACGCCCATTCCGAGAAGAGTCCAACCATACAAAAATTATCCAATTCCGATATCAAATGGACCTTATAATCTTAAATTTTCCTTTTTTTGAAGATTTTATAAAAATCTAATTTTTCTTCCATAAATTCACGGATTCATGATATAAATGAGTATGCAATCATGAAATATAATCAATATAGGATAAGAAATACTTACCCCAATGGTTTTCCGTGAAAATCGCCCAAAATCGCCTCTTGCGGTTTTAGGTTTTGAAGATTTGGGAAATGAATCAAAAATCCCGTCCAAAAGTCATTTTGTTCAGCTGCAAGTGTCGCAATTGCGACCTGAGCTTCGCAAATGCGAAGAAACACTCACAATTGTGATACCCTTCACAATCCTGCTGCTTTCGCAAATCCGAAGATTATGTCGCATTTGCGACAATTGGCCCTTCGCAATTGCGAAGATAAACTCGCAATTGCGAGAACTACTGGCCTAAGCTTTCTTCGTAATTGCAATACAAATCTTGCAATTGCCATACCTGCTTGGTTCGCATTTGCGATGCCTGATCTCGCAATTGCGAGATCATAGGCCTGCAACAGGTTCAGTTATACCAGCAAAATTTTCTTAGTTCAAAACATCCCGTGGCCTATCCGAAACTCACCCGAGCCCTTCGAGACCTTATCCAAATATCCCAACAAGTCCCGTAACATAATACGGACTTACTCAGGATCTCAAATCACATCAAATAACATCAAAATTGCAATTCACACCTCGATCCGGACTTTGAGTTTTAAACTTTTCCATTTGCAAATCTCGTGCCAAAATATATTAAATGAATCCGGAATGACTTCAAATTTGGCACAAAAGTCATAAATGACATAACAAAGCTGTTCAAATTTCTAGAATCGGATTCCGGCTCCGATATCAAAAAGTCAACCCCATGGTCAAACTTGGAAATCTTTAGCCTTTAAATTACTAGTTTCCGTTAAATGGTCATAACTTGAGCTAGGGACCTCCAAATGAAATTCCGGAAAAACGCCCAAGTCCCAAATCATGATATGTAGCTGCCGGAACTGTCAAAACACTGATTCGGGTCCNTTAATTATTCATCAAAATTTCATATCTTGAGCTAGGGACCTCAGAATTCGATTCCGGGCATATGTCTAAGTCCCAAATCACGATGCGGACCTACCGAAATTGTTAAAACACTGATTCGGGTCCGTTTGCTCAAAATGTTGACCAAAGTCATCTCAGTTGAGTTTTAAGGCTCTATTTCACATTTTAATCCATTTTTTACATGAAAACTTTTTGGAAAATTATACGGACTGCGCATGCAAGGCGAGGAATGATAAATGGTGCTTTTCGAGGTCTTAGAATACAGAATTACTTGTTAAATTTAAAAATAATATTTTGGGTCATCACAACACGGAACCCTCAAAAGCAGGAGAAGAATCCCCACGCCAAATGATCAATATGATCTTTGGAGGGAACGAGATTAACGGGGTCACCTTTTCGACAGCAAAGAAGACGAAAGTATCAATAACTCATAGTAAAAGACTCCAGGAAGACGATATCACTTTCACGAAGGAAGACACAGACGGATTGCTATTACCACACAATGACGCACTAGTAATTTATTTAAATGTGTTAGATTTTAAGATTAAACGTGTTCTAGCGGATCCAGAAAGTTCGGCTAATATCATATAATGGAGAGTATTGGAGCAAGCTAAACTCATCAGAAGCATTATTCCGTCAACAAAGCTCCTCGCTATATTTAACTTTGCGATCATGACGACCTAGGGAGAGATCTTGCTGCTCACGAACGCTGAAGGGGTAATGCAAACAACTCTCTTCGAAGTAGTAGATGGTGATATGGGATACAACATCATCCTGGGAAGTCCATGGTTACACGAGATAAAAGTTGTACCTTCACAATATCACCAATTGCTGAAGTTTCCAACGCCCGAAGGAATCAAGCAAATAAGAGGCGATCAACTGGCAGTAAGAGAGATGAATGCAATCTCAGTTTCCAGTAGCAAAGTGAAGGAACACACGTCATGGCAATTACAAGAACCAGTACCTACTCCCGAGTTAGAAGGAATTAGCCCGGAAGCAGAGTCATCAGAACAATATCAGGTGCCGAGATATTTCCAAGTTTCAGAAGAGACGGATGCCATGAAGTCCACAGCGGAAGAACTGGAGCAAATGTTTACCTGTAAAACAGTACAATTGGATTTATACGTGGTTTCTAGATAAGTGAACTAATTTGATCCGAAATAATATAATAATTGAAGAAATTTATAATACTTAGCCTTGAAACGTAGATGAGACAGCAGAAATGATAGTTCCGGGAACAGAGTTTTCGGGCACAACATTGATGAAGTCAAAAAGCAAGAAACTAAGATTGTCTTAAGCTTGGTGCATAATACAATGTAATTTTAGCCAGAAAATTTGTGTCCTTTATAATGATCACTAAGCCTATTATTTATCGCTATGAAGAAGGTAATAGGGTCATGCCCCTCTTTAATGTCAATTATGAGGAGCATTGATGAAGATATAACGGTGAACATAAATGCCAAATTCTCTGTAACGGGCCATCTCTCTTAATGATACAAAATATTCCTTATTAAATATTATCGGGCGTAGAGCATTTAATGCCTTTATGAACATTATCCCTTCCGATGACAAATGGAATAGTTGCGTCCGGTCTTCGGCCATCCCCGTCTTGAGTTCCATGTGTCCCTTTCTTAGATGGCCATGTGTCATAACATATTTTACCTAATACAGATAGTCTCCATGCTTTCCAGTGACATAACTTTATGTTACCGGGAAGTTGGTAGAAATACTCTTTTGGCGGGAATTACTATAATTCCTTTTGAAAGCTACTGACAGTTGATTAGACGCATGTCTTTCC
The DNA here is from genome assembly GCA_000715115.1 of Nicotiana otophora. Classification (NCBI taxonomy): domain Eukaryota; kingdom Viridiplantae; phylum Streptophyta; class Magnoliopsida; order Solanales; family Solanaceae; genus Nicotiana; species Nicotiana otophora. The sequence continues at coordinate 44,861 of AWOL01S0087719.1, read as the reverse complement.
ACATTTAATACCCCGAGCACACGTCTTCCTATGATTTAGCACGCTTTTTGCCGATTATAGAGGTAATCATGGCCAAGGATTTAGCCGCCAAAACTTTTACTTATACGTATCAACTTCCCCCCTTGTACTTCAACTTCCTTCATCTGATCTTGCATATTGTGTCTTCATCTTTTTCCTATTTCTCTTCAAACGAAAAAAACCCTTTCTCTTTTTCGATGGCTTCTTCCTCAAAACGTACCAGTTCTTCAAAAAGCAAGAACAAAGCTGAGGACTTTGTCCCTCCAACTGTAGGCTCCATTATCCCAAAAAGACTCAATACCACAAAGGATTTTGAAGAGAAATTCCCTTCTGCCAACCCTCGTACATGGGCTATTAGTAGGTACCCTTCTTCCATCCGTCCTTCCAGTATTCTTGATATGAAAGAATATTGTCATTGCCATGAGTTTGGATATCATCGCTCCTGATATATCGGAGCGAGTGACCCTTCCCAAGGAAGGTTTTATATACTTTTACACATACTTCTTTACTTTGGGTGCGTTTGCTTTTAGCGGAGAGCTTGATTCCGTAATTGCAGAATTTTGCCTTCTCTACCAGGTGTGTCTGGCATAGGTAAGTCCTCCAGTGTGGATAATGGTGGCTTGCCTTCGACGCTTGTGCCGGGAGACTGGAGAAGAGATAACATTAGCTCATATGATGAACCTCTACCCCCCAAGATTTTTCGGGGGGGGTATGATAAACCTCTGCAAACAAGGTCACCATGCTTTGTTGACTAGCATGGATGATGAGAGCGGCAGCGGGTGGGCGGAACGGTTTGCTGAGGTTGCTGTTAATAATATCATTCCAACAACGACTTCATCCTTTCCGGTCGCTTGGAATCGCACTCGTAGGATCTTTAATATATATTCGTTCATTATATATTCTTCTATGGCACTATCTTCATTCTTCGTATATTTAAGAAACTCGATGGGTCCCACCGGTGGTGGAAGGCTTAGACTGGTAGGTTCAGAAGATTTTGGATGTCACGACGTCCAAAACTCACTTATGGAAAGAACTGGCCCAGAAACACAGGTGGAAGGCCAAAAATCATGGTAATTTTAACTTACCCTGCTTCCCTTTTTCTTAGTCTTGTATATGGATAACTTGATTGACCCTTATGACTTGTTTACGAAATTAGGTCTACATGAGGGCACCCTTGCTATCACTGAAGAGGACATTCTGGTTGATCCTGTTGATGCAGAGAGGCTGCTTCAGGAAGCACATACTCGAACAAGTATCTCTGGGCCTGTTTTGGGCGCAAACACATCTTCACGGAGTCCCCGGCCGGAAGATAAGTAACCGAAGAGAAGACTTTCCTCCACGGTTGGGGTGAAGAACAAGAGGGAAAAGACTGCTATCCCCGAGCTATCTTCGGTGGCAATGAAGACAAGCCCTCCTTCCGAGCTAATCATAGACATTGTGATGATTGATGATGATGCAGAAGCTGGTGATAAGGGAGCTTCTCTTCATAGAAGGCGACGAGCCTCATCGTCTCAACAAGATGCTCAATTAGTTGAGAAAGTTACACCAACCAAGGATGATGTCTCGACACTTTGGGAAGAATGTGATTTGGTAGAAAATGCCAACTCCCGTTCTCGGACCCCAATTATGTCTGGTACTGAGAGGCCGAGTACCGAGTCCTTGCCGTCTTTGGTTGGAGGGCATTCAACATCCAGCACTGCTTTTGATGCAGATGTTTCTCACTCTTCAACCCCATCAGCTTCATATCCACCTTCACCAATATCGGTAACTGCTACATCACTTCTGTCTTCATTCACTCTTCAACCAGCGGTTTCTACATCATCTCCATCGTCTGCCCCTGACCATGAATAAGGTGTTCCTCTTCCAAAGTCCGTAGTTCATGGGAATTTGGGGCAAAATTATACTGCTTCTTCTGAAGATCAACAAAGGAGGAGGTATGTTACTCTTTCGGTCTCTACCGGGTGCAATATGCTTTCCTGGCCGGTGGAGCTTGCTAACTATCTGAAGCCTTTGGCTTTAGAGAAATATTAGGAAAAGATTCAAGTACTCTCGGGGAAGTGTTTGTTGAACAATGCCATGCACAATGCTGTGGCGGTGTGTCCTTTTCTTTCTTTGTTGTTTCTTCTACTTTGGTATGGATGTATTCTAAGATTTACTTCTTCTTATTTTGTAGACCAACTTTCTTGCTTCTGAGGGTCTTCAAAGGTTGATTCGTGAGAAAGAGGAACTTACTTCGAAACGAAATCAGCTTTTGGTGGAACGGGACCAAACCATTCTCCGTCTCTCGAAACTGGAAGAGTTACTGAGGCCGTCATTTTGGAGGCTCGTTTGCAGCATAGAGAGAAAGAAGTGGTAACCCTTAGCCAAGAAATTGGCCTGCTGGGGGTTAGATTTGTTGAAGCCAGGGCTAAATGGGCTGAAATCCAGGATGCCATTCTCGCTGCAACCGAGCGCGAGGCTGCTACTGCTGAAAAGGTAAATAACTTGGAAGCATCCTTGAACTCCAAAGTCAAAGAGCTTGCTGCCATGGGAGCGAAACATGCCTAGCTAGAAGAGAAGTATAGGAAAACTATCGAGCATAATAGATTCTTTAGTTCAACTTTCCGTGAATTTGATGTCAGCCTCAAATCTGCTAGGTCCGCCCGGGAAAATCTTTCTACCGAGATAACCCAACTCAAAGAAGAAATCAAGCGCCAAGAGGCTTCCCTTGTTGTTGAAAAAACTTATGCCATATACAACATGATGAGAAAAACCTTGGAAGAATCCAAAGTTGGTGTCATTAATATTGATGCCGAAATTGCTAAGGCACGCGAGCTTGAGTTAGCTTCTAAGACTGGACTTCCATCGAGGTCTGATCTATCTGGCCCCTCTGGTTCTGGTCCCGAGTTTTCGGGAACTGAAGAAGAATCAGAGGGCGATGATGTTGAAGATCGGACTAGGGAAAATCTCGAGCCATTGGTGGAACCATCTATCTCTCCCGGGGGCGCGGACACTTCTCTTTCTTCTGGTTCCAAAGACGCTGTAGTTTAGCTTTTCTTTTCTTTTCCTGTTTTGTATTTTTGGCACATTCTTGTAAATAAAGACTTATTTTTTCTCAAATATTGTTTGAGTCTTATTTTCTCTTGAATATCCGTACATGTTTTTAATCCTCGTATTTTCTTAAGGATTTTGCGCATATTTTTCTGTTCACATTTTCTTGTATGAAATCTCGGATGCATTTTCTTTGATGCACTTTAGTTCCGAGCATTATCCCTTTTACGTGAGGGTTTCAATAAATATTTGCGCAAGTTTTCTTTTTGCGTCCTTTTCATATGCGATTTTGGGTGTATTTTTCCCCGATGGCATTTTTGATTCCGAGAATAAATTCTTCTGGAACCAACCCTTTAACGTGAGGGTTTTTATAAGAGAGGGCCCTCTTATGTTTACGGTGCTCTTGAAGAGGATGTCTCATATTCATTACGGCACTAACATTTGAAGTACTTATTTAACTTTCAAATGAAAAAGTTAATTCATCGTTCAGACAAGAAACAAGATAAAAACAAAATGATTTCATTTTATTCCTTTTATTTTGAAAACAATATGTAAGAATTTGTTATGCTGAAAAGAAATTGCCATTACTTGTGGCTATTCTGCACAACTTGTTTCTGCGGGGCTGTCTGCGCAGTCCCTGGTCCTAATAAAGCATTATATTTCCGTATTTTCTTTCTCGATTGACGTGGCAGTCGTTGTTGCCGTATCCTCATATCATTCCCCCTAGTGTTCGAAAAGTGCGAATTGGAACACTGGAAGTCTTATATCTTCGAAGATTCCACTAATGAATTGCTAGGTTTCCTTCACTCGGCAACATACCTTGCTTCCTATTAGGAATCCATGCTATCGAGCGAAAGAATACCTAACAGTCCTCTAGTGGTTTGTGCTCGTGAATGGTCGGGTAACCTCTGTGCGGCAGAAAACTTAACTTCCTGGTGGGAATTTGCTATCGAAGCAAAGATTATCTAATCGTCCCCGATTGGAAGCTTGTTTGTTTGCCTTGCTATCAAAGGTCTTATTGTTGTTGTCTCTGTAGTATGCTTTCTGTCGCTGCCTCGTTAAAAATATTGCCAGAAAAAACCCAATCGGGACACAAACTGAACGAAGGGAAAAAGAGTGCAGCACATACTTTCGGTTTGAGTGTTGTTTATCATTAGTATAGCTTTTGAGGTGAGCAACATTCCAGTTGCTGGGCAACTTGTCTCCATTCTGGTTCTCCAACTTGTATGAACCTTTCCTAGTGATAGCTGAAATCCAGTAGGGACCTTCCCACGTTGGTGCTAACTTCCCCGCGTTGAGCTCTCGGGTATTTTGGGTTACTTTACTTAGAACCAAGTCTCCTACTTTGAAATAACGGAAGTTGGCTCTTCGATTATAATAATTCTCCAATCTCTGCTTTTGAGTTGCCATCCTTACGTGTGCCATGTCCATGCGTTCCTCGAGCAGATCCAGGTTGACTAGCATTGCTTTGTTGTTTGACTCTTTATTTGTCCGAGAATACCTCAAAATGTGTTCGCCCACTTCTACCGAGATTAGGGATTCAACACTGTAAATGAGGAAAAAATGGATTTCTCCTGTGCTCGATTTGGCCGTTGTTCGATAGGCCCATAAAACACCAGGCGATTATTCGGGCCATTTGCCTTTTGCCGCTTCTAACCTTTTCTTGAGGTTTTGAATACTTACTTTGTTTGTTGACCCCGATTGACCATTTGAGCTTGAATGATAAGGTGAAGGTGTGATCCTCAGCACCGACAAACTGTGGCCCATTGTCGCATACTATTTCTTTTGGTATTCTAAACCTGTAAAATATATTTTTCCACAGGAAATTGACCATTTCGCATTCTCCATTCTTCTAGTTAGGACCTATTTCCACCAATTTAGAAAAATAGTCAGTCAAAATTAAAAGGAACCTTACCTTTTCGGGGGCCGGTGGCAGCAGTCCAACGATGTCCATCCCCCATTTCATAAACGGCCATGGGGATAGAACCGAATGTAAGGGTTCTACTGGTTGTTGCAATAGCAGTGCGTAGCGTTGACACTTATCACATTTTTGTACGAAGTCTTTGGTGTCTTGTTCCATACGAGGCCAGTAATATCCTGCCCATACCAAATTCAACACCAATGAGTCTGCGCCCGAGTGATTGCCGCATATACCTTCATGGACCTCTCTCATGACATAGTTAGCTTCTGATGCTCCTAAGAACTGGGCCAGCGGGCCTTGGAAGGATTTTCTATACAATGGGCCTGTTTTAAAGCTATAGCACATAGATTTGGTGCGTAACACTCGTGATACTTCCGGGTCTTCGGGCAACTTCTTGTGTTCGAGATAATCGATTATTTAATATCTCTAGTCCTAGACCACACTAGTCGAATTTACCTCATAATAACCATTTGTTCCAGGGTCGAGTTCATTAATTACACTACCATCCCGGATTCCCATCCCTTCATTTCTATTGTTGATCCTAAGTTTGCTAGTACATCCACTTCTACGTTGTCCTCCCTCGGGATATGAGTAATTGACCACTCCCGGAATCATGCCAAAAGAGCCTGGACCTTTACTATGTATTGTTGCATACGTTCTTCTTTGGTATCAAAGATCCCGTAGACTTGATTTACCACAAGCTGTGAATCACATTTGATTTTGATAACCTCAGAATCAAGTCCCCGGGCCATTTCGAGCCCTGCAATCAAAGCTTTATATTCTGCTTCATTGTTAGTTAAAGGGATCGTTCTGATGGCTTGCCTTAAGGTTTCCCCCGAAGGTGTGATTAAGACTATTTCAAGCCCGGATCCTTTTACGTTTGAAGCTCCATCCATAAATAAGGTCCAAACCCCCGATGTTGATTCCAACACCGTTATTGCCTCATTAGTCGCTAGAGGTAGCAGTCCCGGACTAAAATCGGCCACAAAGTCAACCAAGACTTGTGACTTAATTGCAGTCCTTGGTTTATATTCTATGTCGAATGCACTCATTTTAACGGGCTATTTGGCCAATCTACCCGAGATCTCGGGTTTGTGGAGGATGTTCCGCAAAGGAAAAGTAGTCACTACAGCTATCAGGTGGCATTGTAAGTAGGGCCTCGGCTTTTGAGCGGCGACTAAGAGAGCTAAGACCAATTTTTCCAAATGTGGGTAGCGAGTTTCTTCTCCCGTTAAAATTTTACTTACGTAATAAATGGGTAATTGCGTACCTTCGTCGTCCCGGACTAAAATTGCACTTATCGCAACCTCTGAAACCGCGAGGTAGACTAGCAATGACTTGCCTTCTTTTGGTTTTGAAATAAATGTAGGGATTGATAGGTACCTCTTCAGATACCTCTGGGCATGCTGGCACTCCGGTGTCCATTCGAAATAATTTTTATTTTTGAGCAATGTGAAGAAGCGATGATATTTTTCCGACGATCAGGAAATGAACCTTCTCAAAGCTATTAATCTTCCTGTGAGTCTTTGGACTTTTTTAACATTCGACAATTGATCCGGGATATCCTCTATAACCTTGATTTTGTTAGGGTTTACCTTAATTCCCCTTTGAGGTGACCCCCGACAAAATCAAGGCCATTGAGGATATCCCGAATCAATTGTCAAACGTTAAAGAAGTCCAAAGACTTACATGAAGATTAGAATCTTTGATCAGGTTCATTTCCCGATCGTCGGAAAAATATCATCGCTTCTTCACACAGCTCGAAAAGAAAAATGATTTTGAATATACACCAGAGTGCCAGCAAGCCCTGAGGGATCTAAAGAGGTACCTATCAAGCCCTCCATTGCTTTCAAAACCAAAATAAGGTGAGTCATTGCTAGTCTACCTCGTGGTTTCAGAGGTTGCGGTAAGTGCAGTTTTTGTCTGGGAAGACGAAGGTACGCAATTTTTCATTTATTACTTTAGCAAAATTTTAACGAGAGCAGAAACTCGCTACCCACAATCGGAAAAACTGGCCTTAGCTCTTGTAGTCGCCGCTCGAAAGCTGAGGCCCTACTTCCAATGCCACCAGATAGCTGTGGTGACTACATTTCCTTTGCGGAACATCATCCACAAACCCGAGATCTTGGGTAGATTGGCGAAATGGGCCGTCGAAAGGAGTGAATTCAACATAGAATATAAACCAAGGACTGCAATTAAGTCACAAGTCTTGGCTGACTTCGTGGCTGATTTTAGTCCGAGACTGCTACCTCTAGTGACCAAGGAGGAAGTAATGGTGTCGGAATTGACATCGAGGGTTTGGACCTTATTTACGGATGGAGCTTCGAACGTAAACGGATCTGGGCTCGGAATAGTCTTAATCACGCCTTCGGGGTAAACCTTAAGGCAAGACATCAGAACGATCCCTTTAACTAACAATGAAGCTTTGATTGCAGGGCTCGAAATGGCCCAGGGACTTGATTCCTAGGTTATCGAAATCAAATATGATTCAAAGCTGGTGGTAAATCAAGTCTACGGGATCTTTCATACCAAAGAAGAACGTACGCAACAATACGTGGTAAAGGTCCAAGCTCTTTTGGCATGATTCTGGGAGTGGTCAATTACTCATATACCGAGGGAGGACAACGCAGAAGTGGGTGCACTAGCAAACTTAAGATCATTAACAAAAATGAAGGAATTGGAATCTGGGACGGTAGTGCAATTGATGAACTTGGACCTGGATACAGATGGTTATTATGAGGTAAATTCGACTAGTATGATCTGGGACTGGAGAAATGAAATAATCGACTATCTCGAACACGAGAAGTTTCCCAAAGACCCAAAAGCATCACGAGCGTTACGCACCAAAGCTGCGCGTTGTAGCTTTAAAAGAGGCTAATTGTATAGAAAACCCTTCCAAGGCCTGCTGGCCCGGTTCTTAGGAGCATCAGAATCTAACTATGTCATGAGAGAGGTCCACGAAGGGATATACGGCAATCACTCCGGAGTAGACTCCTTAGTGCTGAAATTGGTACGGGCAGGATATTACTGGCCTCGCATGGAACAAGACGCCAAAGACTTCCTACGAAAATGCGATAAGTGCCAACGCTACGCGTCGCTAGTACACCAACTAGCAGAACCCTTACATTTGGTTCTATCCCCATGGTTGTTCATGAATTGGGGGATGGACATCGTCAGACCGCTACCACCGGCCCCCAGAAAGTTAAGGTTCCCTTTAGTTTTGACTGATAATGTTTTTTAATTGGGTGGAAGTTTGTTCTTACCAGAAGATTGGAGAACGCGAAGTAGCCAATTTCCTGTGGGAAAATAAAATTTGCAGGTTTGGAATACCAAAATAAATAGCATGCGACAACGGTCCACAATTTGTCAGTACAACAGTTAGCAATTTCCTCAAAGACTTGAAAATAAAGAGGATCACAACTTCGCCTTATCATACAAGTGCAAATGGTCAAGTGGAATCAACAAACAAAGTGATTATTCAAAACCTCAAGAAAAGGATGGAACCGGTAAAAGGCAAGTGGCCAGAAGAATTTCCCGGAGTTCTATGGGCCTACCAAACAGTGGCCAAATCGAGCACATGAGAAATTCATTTTTCCCTTGTTTACGATGGTGAATCCCTAATCCCGGTAGAAGTGGGCAACCCACTTTGAGGTATTCTCGGATAAATGAAGAGTCAAATAACGAAGCAATGCTAGTTAACCTGGATCTTCTCGAGGAACGCAGGGACTTGGGGCATATAAGGATGGCAACTCAAAAGCATATAATGGAGCGCTATTATAATCGAAGAGCCAACTTCTGTTATTTCAAAGTAAGAGACTTGGTTCTAAAGAAAGTAACCCAAAGTACCCGGGAGATCAATGCGGGGAAGCTAGGTTCAACATGGGAAGGTCTCTATCAGATTTCAGCTATCACTGGGAAAGGTTCATACAAGTTGGAGAACTAGAATGGAGACAAGTTTCCCAGCAACTGGAACGTGGCTCACCTCAAAAGATATTACTGCTGATGAACAATACTCAAACAGAAAGTATGTGCTGCACTCTTTTTCCCTTTGTTCTATTTTTGTCCCAATTGGGTTTCTTCTAGCAATGTTTTTAACGAGGCAGCGACAGAAAGCATACTACGAAGACAATAACAATAAGGCCGTTGATAGCAAGGCAAACAAACAAGATTCCACTCGGGGACGATTAGATAATCTTTTCTTCGATAGCAAAATCCCACCGGGAAGTTAAGCTTTCTGCCGAATAGAGGTTACCCGGCCGTTCACGAGCACAAACCATTAGAGAACTGTTAGGTATTCTTTCGCTCGATAACATGGATTCCTAAGGGGAAGCAAGGTATGTTGCCGAGTGAAAGATTACCTAGAAATTCATTGGTGGAACCTTCAAAGATACAAGACTTCCAGTGTTCCAATTCGCACTCTCCGCATTCGAACACTTAGGGGGGGGGGGAAGATATGAGGATACGACAACAATAACTACCACGTCAATGGGGAACGAAAATCTGAAAATGAAATATTTCATCCAAAAACATGCACAAAATCCTTAAGAGAATACAAGAGTTAAAAGCTTGCATGGATATTCAAGGGAAAGTAAGACTCAAACAATATTTGAGCAAAAATATGTCTTCATTTACAAGAACGTGCCAAAAAATACAAAATAGGAAAAGAAAAGTTTAGCTTTTACTAATATGAGAAATGTGGGTATCAATCTTGAGCCTAAAGCTTGGTAGGGAGGACTTTAACCATGCCACCTAAAAGAAAAAAAAAACTAAATTGTAGTGACTCCGGGTCCAGGAGGAAGAGAAGTGTCTGCGCCCCCGGGAGTGGTAGATGGTTCCACCGATGGCTTGAGGATTTCCCCAATCTGATGTTCAACATCGTCGCCCTAAGATTCTTCTTCAGTTCCCAAAAAGTTAGAACCAGAACCAGAAGGGCCAGATACATCAGACCTCGATGGGGGTCCAGTTTTAACAGCTAACTCAAGCTCGCATGCCTTAGAAATTTTGGCATTGTTTACCCGTAAAACGGTACAGTTGAATTTATACGTGATTTCTAGACAAGTAAACTAATTTGATCCTGAAATAATATGATAATTGAAGAAATGTATAATACTTAGCCTTGAAATATAGATGAGACAGCAGAGATGATAGTTCCAGGGACAGAGTTTCCGGGCACAATAATGATGAGATCAAAATGCAAGAAAATAAGATTGTCTTAAGCTTTGTACAGAATACAGTGTAAGTTTAGCTAGAAAATTTGTCCACTTTACAATGACCACTGAGCCTATTATTTCTAGCTATGAAGAAGGAAATAGGTTCTTGCCCCTATTTAATGTCAATTATGAGGAGCATTGATGAAGATGTAACGGTGAATATAAATGCCAAATTCTCTGGAACGGTCTGTTGCTCTTAATGATGTAGAATATTCCTTATTAAATGTTACCGGGCATAGAGCATTTAATGCCTTTATGAACGTTATCCCTTCCTGTGACAAATAGAATAGATGTGTCCGGTTTTCAGCCATACCTGTCTTGAGTTCCACGTGTCTTCTGTTTGGATGGCCACGTGCCGTAACATAATGGGAGTGAAGGAAGGTATGTTGCCGAGTGAAGGATTACCTAGCAATTCATTGGTGGAACCTTTGAAGATACAAGACTTCCAGTGTTCCAATTCGCACTCTTCGCATTTGAACACTTGGGGAGGGAGGGGAGAGATATAAGGATACGACAACAATGACTACCATGTCAACCGGGAACAAAAATCCTAAAATGAAATGTTTCATCCGAAAACATGCACAAAATCCTTAAGAGAATACAAGAGTTAAAAGCTTGCATGGATATTCAAGAGAAAGTAAGACTCAAACAATATTTGAGCAAAACTATGTCTTCATTTACAAGAACTTGCCAAAAAATACAAACTAGGAAAAGAAAAGTTTAGCTTCTACTAATATGAGAAATGTGCGTATCAATCTTGAGCCTAAAGCTTGGTAGGGAGGACTTTAACCATGCCACCTAAAAGAAAAAAAACCTAAACTGTAGTGACTTCAGGTCCAAGAGGAAGAGAAGTGTTTGCGCCCTCGGGAGTGGTAGATGGTTCCACCGATGGCTCGAGGATTTCCCCAACCTGATGTTCAACATCGTCACCCTAAGATTCTTCTTCAGTTCCCGAAAAGTCGGAACCAGAACCAGAAGGGCCAGATACATCAGACCTCGATGGGGGGTCCAGTCTTAGCAGCTAACTCAAGCTCGCATGCCTTAGAAATTTTGGCATTGTTTACCCGTAAAACTAAATTTATATGTGATTTCTATACAAGTGAAATAATTTGATCCAGAAATAATATAATAATTGAAGAAATGTATAATACTTAGCCTTGAAATTTAGATGAGACAGCAGAGACGATAGTTCCGGGAACAGAGTTTCCGGGCACAACAATGATGAGATCAAAAAGCAAGAAAATAAGATTGTCTTAAGCTTTGTACAGAATACAGTGTAAGTTTAGCCAGATAATTTGTCCACTTTACAATGATCACTAAGCCTATTATTTATAGCTATGAAGAAGGAAATAGGTTCTTGCCCCTCTTTAATGTCAATTATGAGGAGCATTGATGAAGATGTAACGGTGAACATAAATGCCAAATTCTCTGAAACGGTCTGTTGTTCTTAATGATGCAGAATATTCCTTATTAAATGTTACCGGGCGTAGAGCATTTAATGCCTTTATGAACGTTATCCCTTCCGGTGACAAATAGAATAGATGTGTTCGGGTTTTAGCCATCCATGTCTTGAGTTCCACGTGTCCCCTGTTTGGATGGCCACGTGCCGTAACATAATGGGAGTGAAGGAAGGTATGTTGCCGAGTGAAGGATTACCTAGCAATTCATTGGTGGAACCTTTGAAGATACAAGACTTCCAGTGTTCCAATTCGCACTCTCCGCATTCGAACACTGGGGAGGAAGATATAAGGATACGACAACAATGACTACCACGTTAACCGGGAAAAAAAATTCGAAAATGAAATGTTTCATCCGAAAACATGCACAAAATCCTTAAGAGAATACAAGAGTTAAAAGCTTGCATGGATATTTAAGAGAAAGTAAGACTTAAACAATATTTGAGCAAAAGTATGTCTTCATTTACAAGAACGTGCCAAAAAATAAAAAATAGGAAAAGCACAGTTTAGCTTCTACTAATATGAGAAATGTGGGTATCAATCTTGAGCCTAAAGCCTGGTAGGGAGGACTTTAACCATGCCACCTAAAAGAAAAAAACACCTAAACTATAGTGACTTCGGGTCCAGGAGGAAGAGAAGTGTCCGCGCCCCCGGGAGTGGTAGATAGTTCCACTGATGGCTCGAGGATTTCCCCAATCTGATGTTCAACATCGTCACTATAAGATTCTTCTTCAGTTCCTAAAAGGTCGGAACTAGAACCAGAAGGGCCAGATACATCAGACCTCGATGGGGATCCAGTCTTAGCAGCTAACTCAAGCTCGCATGCCTTAGCAATTTTGGTATTGTTTACCCGTAAAACGGTACAGTTGAATTTATACGTGGTTTCTAGACAAGTGAACTAATTTGATCCTGAAATAATATAATAATTGAAGAAATATATAATACTTATCCTTGAAATATAGATGAGACAGCAGAGATGATACTTCCGGGGACAGAGTTTCCGGGCACAATAATGATGAGATCAAAAAGCAAGAAAATAAGATTGTCTTAAGCTTTGTACAGAATACAGTGTAAGTTTAGCCAGAAAATTTATCCACTTTAAAATGATCACTGAGCCTATTCTTTATAGCTATGAAGAAAGAAATAGGTTCTTGTCCCTCTTTAATGTCAATTGTGAGGAGCATCGATGAAGACGTAACGGTGAACATAAATGCCAAACTCTCTGGAACGGTCTGTTGCTCTTAATGATGCATAATATTCCTTATTAAATGTTACCGGGCGTAGAGCATTTAATGCCTTTATGAACGTTATCCCTTTCGGTAACAAATAGAATAGATGTGTCCGGTTTTCAGCCATCCCTGTCTTGAGTTCCACGTGTCCCCTGTTTGGGTGGCCACGTTCCATAACATATTTTAACTAATACAGATAGTCCCCCTACTTTCTAGTGATATAATTTTATGTTACCGGGAAGTTGGTAGAAATACTCTTTTGGCGGGAATTACTATAATTCCTTTTGAAAGCTACTGACGGTTGATTAGACGCATGTCTCTCCATATTTAATACACCGAACACGCGTCTTCCCATGATTTAGCACATATTTTGCTGATTATAAAGGTAATCATAGCCAAGAAGTTAGCCGCCAAAACGTTTACTCATACGTATCAACTTCCCCCCTTGTACTTCAACTTCCTTCATCTGATCTTGCATACTGTGTCTTCATCTTTTTCCTATTTATCTTCAAATGAAAAAACCCTTTCTCTTTTTCATTAGCTTCTTCCTCAAAGGGTATTGGTTCTTCAAAAAGCAAGAACAAAGTCAAGGACTTTGTCCCTCTAACCGTCGGCTCCATCATCCCAAAAACACTCGTACATGGGCTGTTAGTAGGTATCCTTCTTTCAGTGAAGGAAGATTGTTGTTTCCATGAGTTGGATATCATTGCTCCTAACCTATCGGAGCGAGTGAACCTTCCCAAGAAAGGTTTTACATACTTTTACATGTATCCCTTTACTTTGGGTGTGTTTTCTTTGAGCGGAGAACTTGATTCCGTGATTGCGGAATTTTGCCTTCACTACCAGGTGTGCTTGGCACAGGTAAGTCCTTTAATGTGGAGGACGGTTTCCTGCCTTCGACGTGTGTGCCATGAGACTGGAGAATAGATAACATTAGCTCATATTATGAATCTCTACTCCGCCAAGCTTTTTCGGGGGAGGGGGGGTATGATAAACCTCTGCAAACGAGGTCACCATGCTTTGTTGACTAGAATGATGATGATAGTGACCGCGGGTGGACGGAACGGTTCACTGCAGTTGCCACTAATAACATCATTCTGACAACGGCTTCATCCTTTCGGCTGCTTGGAATTGCACTCGTAAGATCTTTAATATATCTTCTTTCATTAAATATTCTTCTATGGATGTATTGACTCTTCATTCTTCGTTTGTTTCAGCAACTCGATGGGTCCCACTGGTGGTGGAAGGCTTAGAACGGTGGGTTCAGAAGATTTTGGATGTCACGATGCTTGAAACTCGTTTGTGGAAATAACTGGCCTTGAAATACGGGTGGAAGGCCAAATATCATGGTAATTTGAACTTACCTTGCTTCCATCTTTCTTTGTCTTGTATATAGAGAACTTGATTGAACCTTCTGAGTTGTTTACGGAATTAGGTCTACCTACAGGCTCTGTTGTTGTCCCCGAGGAGGACGTTCTGGCTAATCGTGCTGATGCAGCGAGGCTGCTTCAGGAAGCACTTACTCGAACAGGTATCTCTGGGTTTGTTTTGGGCGCAAACATATCTTCACGGAGTGCTCGGCCTAAAGGTAAGCAACCAAAGAGAAGACGTTCTTCCGCGGCCGGGAAGAAGAATAAGAGGTCAAAGAATGATGTCCCTAAGATTTCTCCGATGGCAATGATGACTGGTTCTCCTTACGGGCCGGACATAGACACTGTGATGATTGATGATAATGATAAAGCTAGTGATTAGGGAGCTTCTCTTCATAGAAGGCGACGGTCCTCATCATCTCAACAGGATGCTCATCCTGTTGAGACAGTTACACCAACTGAGGATGAGGTCTCGACACTTTGGGGAGAATTTGATTTGGTTGATAATGCCAACTCCCATTCTCGGACCCCAATTATTGTGTCCGGTACTGCAAGGCTGATTACCGGGTCCTAGCCGTCTTTGGTTGGAGAGCATCTAACATCCAGCACTGCTTTTGACGTAGCTGTTTCTCACTCCTCAACCCTATCAGCTTTTTCTCCACATTCACCAATACCAGCAATTGCTACATCACTTCCATCTTCATTCACTCCACCACCAACAGCTGCTATATCACCTCCATCGTCCACATCTGACCGTGAAGAAGGTCTTCCTCTTCCACAATACCTAGTTCTTGGGAATTTGGGGCAAAGTTATGCTGCCCCTTCTGAAGATCTACAAAGGAGGAGGAGTGTTACTCTTTCGGTCTCTACCAGGTGCAATCTGCTTTCACGGCCAGTGGAGCTTGCTAATTATCTGAAGCCTTTGTCTTTAGAGAAAGACTGGGAAAAGATTCAAGCACTCTCGGGGGAGTGTTTGTTGAACAATGCCATGCACAATGCTATAGCAGTGCGTCCTTTTCTTCCTTTGTTATTTCTTCTACTTTGGTATGAATGTATTCTAAGCTTTACTTCTTCTTGTTTTGTAAGCCAACTTTCTTGCTTCTGAGGGCCTTCAGAGGTTGATTCGTGAGAATGAGGAACTTACTTCGGAAAGGAATTGGGTTTTGGTGGAACATACCAAATTATTCTCTGCCTCTCGGAGCTGGAAAGCGAAGCCACTGAGGCCATCATTTTAGAGGCTTGTTTGCAGCAAAGCGAGCAAAAAGTGGTAACCCTTAGCCAAGAAATTGGCCCGCTGAGGGTTAGACTTGCTGCAACCGAGCGCGAGGCTGCTACTGCTAAAAAGGTAACTAACTTGGAAGTAGCCTTGAACTCCAAAGTTGAAGAGCTTGTTGTTGTGGAGGCGAAACATGCCCAACTAGAAGAGAAGTACAGGAAAACTATCGAGCATAATAGGCTCTTTAGTTCAACTGTGTGTGAGCTTAATGTCAACCTCAAATCTGCTAGATCCGCCCGCGAAAATCTTTTTGCCGAGATAACCCAACTCAAAGAAGAACTCAAGCGCCGAGAGGCTACCCTCGTTGTTAAATAAACTTACGCCATGTACAACATGTGGAGCAAAACCTTGGAAGAAGCCAAATCTGGTGTCATTGATATTAATGCCTGTATTAGGTAAAATATGTTATGGCACGTGGCCACCCAAGAAGGAGACACGTAGAACTCAAGACGGGGATGGCCGAAGACCGTACACAACTATTCCATTTGTCACCGGAAGGGATAATGTTCATAAAGGCATTAAATTCTCTATGCCCTGTAACATTTAATAAGGAATATTCTGCATCATTAAGAGCAACAGACCGTTCTAGAGCATTTGGCATTTATGTTCACCGTTACATCTTCATCAATGCTCCTCATAATTAACATTAAAGAGGGGCACGACCGTATTACCTTCTTCATAGCTATAAATAATAGGCTCAGTGATCATTGTAAAGGGAAAGCATTTTCTGGCTAAACTTACACTGTATTCTGTACAAAGCTTAAGACAGTCTTGCTTTTTGATCTCATCATTGTTGTGCCCGAAAACTCTGTCCCTGAAACTATTGTCTTTGCTATCTAATCTACATCTCAAGGCTAAGTATTATACATTTCTTAAAATATTATATTATTTCAGGACCAAATTAGTTTACTTGTCTAGAAATTACGTATAAATTCAACTGTACCATTTTACGGGTAAATATTTATAAATTCACGCTAAAGGGTTGGTTCCAGAAGCATTTATGCCCGGAATCAAAAATGCCATGGGGGCAAAATACATCCGAAGCCACATATGAAAAGGACGCAAAAAGCAACTTGCACAAATACTTATTGAAACTCTCACATAAAGGGGATAATGCTCAAAACCAAAGTATATCGAAGAATATGCATACGAGATCACATACAGAAAAATGTGAACACAAAAATGTGCACAGAATCCTTAAGAGAATACAAGGGTTAAAAGCTTGCACGGATATTCAAGTGAAAGTAAGGCTCAAACAATATTTGAGCAAAAATATGTCTTCATTTACAAGAACGTGCCAAAAAATACAAAACAGGAAAAGCAATGTTTAACTTCTACTAATATGAGAAATGTGGGTATCAATCTTGAGCCTAAAGCCTGGTAGGGAGGACTTTAACCATGCCACCTAAAAGAAAAGAAAAGCTAAACTGCAGTGCCTCCAGGTTCAGGAGGAAGAGAGGTGTCCGTGCCGCCGGGAGTGGTAGATGGTTCCACCGATGGCTCGAGATTTTCCCCAGTCTGATCTTCAACATCGTCGCCCTTCGATTATTCTTCTGTTCCCGAAAACTCAGAACCAGATCCAGGTGGGCCAGATATATAAGACCTCGATGGGAGTCCAGTCTTAGCAGCTAACTCAAGCTTGCATGCCTTAGCAATTTCGGCATTAATATCAATGACACCGGCTTGGCTTCTTCCAAGGTTTTTCTCCTCATGTTGTACATGGCGTAAGTTCTTTCAACAACAAGGGAAGCCTCTCGGTGCTTTAGTTCTTCTTTGAGTTGGGTTATCTCGGCAGAAAGATTTTCCTGGGCGGACCTAGCAGATTTGAGGCTGACATCAAGTTCGTGGACCGTTGAACTAAAGAGCCTATTATGCTCGATAGTTTTCCTGTACTTCTCTTCTAACTGGGCATGTTTCGCCCCCACAGCAGCAAGCTCTTCGACTTTGGAGTTCAAGGTTGCTTCCAAGTTAGTTACATTTTTAGCAGTAACAACCTCGCGCTCGGTTGCAACAATAATGACATCCTGGACTTTAGCCCATTTAGCCTTGGCTTCATCAAATCTAACACTCAGCAGGCCAATTCCTTGGCTAAGGGTTACCACTTCTTGCTCTCTTTGTTGCAAACGAGCCTCCAAAACGACGGCCTCAATGGCTTTAATTTCCAGCTCCGAGAGACGGAGAACAGTTTGGTCTCATTCCACCAAAGGCTGAGTCCGTTCCGAAGTAAGTTTCTCCTTCTCATGAATCAACCTCTGAAGGACCTCAGAAGCAAGAAAGTTGCCCTACAAAATAAGAAAAAGTAAAGCTTAGAATACATTCATACCAAAGTAGAAGAAATAACAAAGGAAGAAAAGGACGCACTGCTACAACATTGTACATGGCATTGTTAAACAAACACTCCCCCGAGAGTGCTTGAATCTTTTCCCAATCTTTCTCTAAAGTCAAAGGCTTCAGATAGTTAGCAAGCTCCACCGGCCGAGAAAGCAGATTGCACCCAGTAGAAACCGAAAAAGTAACATTCCTCCTCCTTTGGGGGTATTCATAAGGGGCAGCATAATATTTCCCCAAATTCCCATGAACTGGGGACTGTGGAAGAGGAATGTCTTATTCACGGTCAGATGTGGCCGATGGAGGTGATATAGCAGTTGTTGGTGGAAGAGTGGATGGAGATTGAAGTAATGTAGCAGTTGCTGGTGTTGGTGAAGGTGGAGATAAAGCTGACAGGGTTGAGGAGTGAGAAGCAGCTGCATCAAAAGCAGTGCTGGATGTTGGATGCTCGTCAACCAAAGACAGCTAGGAATCGGTACTTAGCCTCGTAGTATCGGACACAACAATTGGGGTCCGAGAATGGGATTTGGCATTATCAACCAAATCAAATTCTCCCCAAAGTGCCGAGACATCATCCTCGGTTGGTGTAACTGTCTCAATAGGATGAGCATCATGTTAAGATGATGAGGATCATCGCCTTCTATGAAGAGAAGCTCCCTCATAACTAGCTTCTTCATCATCATCAATCATCACGGTGTCTATGACCGGCCCGGAAGGAGGACTAGTCATCATCGCCACTGGGGAAAGCTCGGGGACATCAGTCTTTGCCATGTTATTCTTCTCCCCGACCACAGAAGAACGTCTTCGCTTTGGTTGCTTATCTTCCAGACGGGGACTCCCTAAAGATATGTTTGCGCCTGAAAAAGGCCCGGAGATATATGTTCGAGTAAGTGCTTCCTGAGCAGCCTCACTGTATCAACAGGATAAGCCAGAACGTCCTTCTCATGGACAGCAATAGAGCCCACAGGTAGACCTAATTTCATAAACAAGTCAGAAGGGTTCAACCAAGTTCTCCATATACAAGACAAAGAAAGATGGAAGCAAGGTAAGTTCAAATTACCATGATGTTTGTCCTTCCACCCGTATTTCAGGGCCAGTTCTTTCCACATGCGAGTTTCGCGCGTCGTGACATCCAAAATTATAACGACCTGCTCGGTCATTTTGAGTATTATAATCCTGTTTCCCCATTTGCTGCTCGAATTATGCCCTACGATTGTTATTCGACTTGACGGGGTAATTGGTTCAGGTCCGGTGAGGATTTGGAACACTTAGTTCCAAGCTTTAAAATTTAAGTTGAAAAGTTTTTGTGGTGCCGAGGCAGAACAGGTCTGCGGACCACATAACAATCGCAGACTGAGGCAGCCTTGCCTAGTACCGGAGGCCACTTTTTCGACCCATTATGCGGGCCGCAGAAGCATTATGCGGTCGCATATGTGACCGCAGAGTGTGTTTCAGGGCTTCATTTTTCTGGTTTTATAAACCCGACCCCATTCTTATAAAACACTATTGGGGGTCATTTTGAAGGGTTTCATCCGATATTTTAGAGAGAGGTGAGAGCTTCTTAGAGAGAGAAAGTGAAGACTTAGTCAATTGTTCATCAATTCTTGTTCAAGGCTTGAAGATTTCACAAGGATCTTGTTAGGGCTTCAAAGAGGTAAGAATTTCTTTCCTCAATTCTTCAATTTAGAGTTTGGAGTAAAAGATGGGGGATTAAGAGTATTATTTATACATGATTGTACCAATAACATTTGTAGCAAGATTATTGAGTTCAAATGGGTATAGATTGGGTTGCAAATGGTAGAAATCTTCAAAGACTTTAATTGAAGATTTTAGGGTCGAGTTGATGTCAGAATTTGGTGAAATTTGTATGGTTGGACTCGTGGTTGGATGGACGTTCATATTTGTAACTTTTGTCGGGTTCCGAGAAGTGGGGCCCATAGAAGACTTTTGAGTTAAATTTTGGATTTTATTGGAAAATTAGTATTTTCTTATAGAATTAATTACAATAATTGGGATTGACCGAATCGAGTTAATTGTGGCTAAATACGAGGCTTTCGGAGACCAAGACTAATTCTCGTGGCAAGGGCATAGCAGAATAAAGAGTTACACGGTTTGAGGTAAGTAACAGTTCTAAATTTTGTTCTGAGGGTATGGAACCTCAGATTATGTGTTATGTGATTGGTCTTGAGGTGACGCACATGCTAGGTGACGAGCGTGTGAGCGTGCACCGTAGAAATTATGACTTGGTCAAATTCCATGGAACTGTATAGTTGAATAATCTGTTGATATCCATACATTCTCTACGTGTTAGAGAAAAATTGAGTTGAGAGTCGTATTAAAAATCATGCTTAGACATATATTATTATTGTTGGTACCCATTGGGGTCATTACTGTGGTTGAATTATATGCTCAAATTGTAATTTCACACTCAGTCATGTTCATTCATTTCATATCATACCTTAGTCTCTGTTTCTATTTATTGATGCATCATATTATCATTTTTGGGCTGATTTTCATGACATCTTGAGCGCGAGAGGCTGGAGAGGTTTATAACTGAGTGAGGCCGAGGGCCTAATTGTGAGGATATTTATGGGATCGGGCTGCGTGCCAAAGCATGTTTCATTGTTATATGCCATGATTGGCTTGATATAGCGCTTGGTTTGAAGGAGCTCCTCTGGAGTCTATACCCCCCAGTGAGCACAGGTACCTAATGAGTGCGAGTGCTGAGTGATTGTGAGGAATGAGTGACTGTGAAGTTGGAGTGAATGGGAGGACTGAGTGACTATTACTCTGAGAGGATGCATTGATTTCATTATTTCTGCATTTCAACTGTCATACATCATTATTTTGGAAATTTCGAAAAAACATTATTTTCTGTTTCAGTCAAATTTGATATGAAATTCTGTGGAGTTTTAAATGTTGAACTTGAAAGCATGCCTGCCCTTTTATATTGGAAAGTACTGTATTTGGACTTAGTCGTGAAGCTCTTCACTACTTTTAGTTCTTTATTTATTATTGTTACTTACTGAGTTGGTTGTACTCATACTACACCCTGCACTTTGTGTGCAGATCCAGGTGATCTCGGACATAGTGGGTGTTGATTCTTTCACACAGTCGATTTTCTAGAGATTTAGATATAGCTGCCATATTTCGCAGACCTTGTCTCTCCTTCCCTATCTCCTTGTTTACTGTATTTGGTCTCAAACTATTATAGATCGTGTTTTCCAGATTTGTAATATATAGATGCTCATGTACTCAGTGACACCAGGTTTTTGGAGTGTTTGTATCAGAATTTTGCGAGACTTTTGGTATTGTATTTAAACATTATGTTTTCAAACTTAAAGGAAATCGTGGGTTATTGATGTTGTCGGCTTGCCTAGTACTGAGATAGGCGTCATTACGACAGGTTATGATTATGGGTCATGAAAATAATCTTTAGAACCTATGGGTCTAAGCCTTCCACCACCAGTGGGACCCATCGAGTTGCTTAAACATACGAAGAATGAAGAGTCAATACGGCTATAGAAGAATATTTAATGAAAGAAGATATATTAAAGATCTTATGAGTGCGGTTCCAAGCGGCCGGAAAGGATGAAGACGTTATTGGAATAATGTTATTAGTAGCAACTGCAGTGAACCATTCCGTCCACTCGCGGTCAACATCATCATCCATGCTAGTCAATAAAGCATGGTGACCTCGTTTGCAGAGGTTTATCATACCCCCCGGAAAATCTTTAGGGAGTAGAGATTCATCATATGAGCTAGTGTTAGCTCTTCTCCAGTCTCCTGGCACAAACGTCGAAGGTAGGCAACCGTACTCCACACTGAATGACTTACCTATTCCAAACACACCTCGTAGTGAAGGCACAATTCTGCAATCACGGAATCAAGCTCCCCGCTCAAATAAAACGCACCCAAAGTAAATGGATGCGTGTAAAAGTATGTAAAACCTTCCTTGGGGAGGGTCACTCGCTCTGATAGGTCAGAAGTAATGATATATAACTCATGGCAACGACAGTCTTCCTTCACAATACAAATACTAGAAGGATGCATGGAAGAAGGCTACCTACTAGCATCCCATGTACAAGGGTTAGCAGAAGGAGATTTCTCATCAAAATCCTTTGTGGTACTGAGTCGTTTTGGGATGATGGAGCCCGCGGTTGGAGAGACAAAGTCCTCGACTTTGTTCTTACTTTTTGAATAACCAGTACGCTTTGAGGAAGAAGCCATCAAAAAAGAGAAAAGGGTTATTTCATTTGAAGGGAAATAGGAAAAAGATGAAGACACAATATGCAAGATCAGACGAAGGAAGTTGAAGTACAAGGAGGAAGTTGATATGTATATGTAAAAGTTTTGGCGGCTAAATCCTTGGCTAGGATTACCTTGATAATCGGTAAAAAGCGTGCTAAATCATGGGAAGACACGTGTTCGGGGAATTAAATGCAGAAAGACAAGCGTCTAATCAACCGTGAGTAACTTTCAAAAGGAATTATAGTAATTCCCGCCAAAAGAGTGTTTCTACCAACTTCCCAGTAACACAAAGTTATGTCACCGAAAAGCAGGGGGACTATCTGTATTAGGTAAAATATACTATGGCACATGGACACCCAAGAAGGGGACACGTGGAACTCAAGACGGGGATGGCCGAATATCGGACGCAGCTATTCTATTTGTCACTGGAAGGGATAACGTTCATAAAGCATTAAATGCTTTGCACCCGGTAATATTTAATAAGGAATATTCTGCAGCATTAAGAGCAACGACCCATTACAGAGAATTTGGCATTTATGTTAACCGTTACATCTTCATCAATGCTCCTCATAATTGACATTAAAGAGGGTCACTGTCATGACCCAAAATCAATTAAAGGTCGTGATGGCGCCGGACACCACTGTCAGGCAAGCCAACAATACATACTTAGCTTAATTACCCATTGTAATATTTTTGAAATCAAAAACTTCTTCAATGAAATAATAAAGATAAAACTCATAGAGTAAATGATAAATATTTTTAGCAACTAAATTTTTAAAAAATTCACAACCATTTTCAAAACCTGGCGTCACAAGTGCATGAGCATTTACTAGGGAATTAAAATAAAATATGGCATCTGTCCAGAATACAAACTAGACAGGAAAATATAATATCTCTGAAGGAGACTCTGTTGGTTGCGGATCGTAATACAAAATGCAGCTCACCTATGTCCCTACAATTATTAACCACACCTCTACGCCCACAAGGCCGCATAGACATATATGTACCTGCAGAATAAAATGTGCAGCAAGTGCAATATGAGTACGAAAACAACGTGTGCCCAGTAAGTATCAAGCCTAATCTCGAAGATGTAGAGGCGAGATGGCTGACTTTGACACTCACTATGGGTCAATAATATTAAATAATCATGAAAATAGAAATATATTATATCAACGTGATTCACAGAGTTAACATTAATTTTATTGAACCAGTAGAAGTAATTAAATTTCTTCAATTTCAATAAATTTCTAATTTATCAATTAGCCTCATTTACAAGCTTAACAATAATTTCCTTAACAAGCAGAGATAAATAAATTCTTTAAATTCCAATAATTTTCAAATTTCAATTAGCTTCACAAGCTGAAATAAACTATCAAAGTATCGTGTAATTATTATTATTATTAAGCACGATTTATGCCGAGGTCGTACGGCCCGATCTAGAGTTTCGTGTACACTGCTGAGGGACGTGCGACACGATCCATAGATGCATCTATCCTGCTGAGGCGTTCGGCCCGCTCTACAAGAAAGGAGGACATTTTCTTATGTACCTCCGGAAGGAGAGTATATTCATTATAAGATAAATTTGGGGGGATGAACAATTTCTTTAAACAATTAATTAATTTAAACATAAAATTAAGCATATGAGATTTTCATCTTTATTATATTTCCTAACAATTCACAATTTATATATCAAATAATTAAATTAAATAAAGAATATAATTTATACAAGTAATTCATGCTTTGTGTCCTAAACTACCCGGACTTTAGCATTAATAGTAGCTACGCACGGACTCTCGTCACCTCGTGCGTACGTAGCCCCCACAATTAGTAAACATTATTAATTTAATCACCTATGGGGTAATTTCCCCCTCATAAGATTAGACAAGAGACTTACCTCGCTCCGAAGTTCCATAGTCGGCTCCCAAACCTTTCAAATAACTCGACTGATGCCCAACGCTCCAAAACTCGCTTTCTCTTTATTAACATTCACAAGCTTTTAATCCTCCTCCGGCATCGTAACATTGAGTAAAATGCTCATACGCCACCAACAAATTGATATCTACAATTACAATCCCAATTACAATCAAAACATGACTCAAAAATATTTATCAATATCTATTTATGGCTCTCAAGTTGGCTACAAGCCTCCAGCTCAAATCGTCTAATAGGTTCACTTACTATCACATTCAACTCCACTCTTATCATTCAATACACATTTGAAGTCATCAATGATACTACATTAATTCTCCAACACCTCCTAATTACTATTCATCGTCTTCCTTAAGCAACATTTCCAAAACATTCAATTTGGTGATTACTTAGTTGAATACTTTCAACTAAGCTAGAAAATGATTTCATAGGTTCATTGCATCCTTTAATTTCATTTCTAAGAACATTTCTAAGAACACTATTTATCTTTCCTTCATTTTCTCAAGAACATTATTCACGCATGAACTAGAGTTTATGAAATTAATTATCCAACCATAACAACTTGAAACAAATATTAGAATTACTCTCACCGACTCATAAGAAATGAGCTTGAAGCATTAGTATTACCTTCTTGAAGCTTTTCCTTAAAATTCCAATGTTTGGGAAATTTGGTGTTCTTGAACAACTTGAAAGATTTCTAGGGATTTCAAAGATTGAAGGATGTTAATACTAGTGTTAATAGGATGTTATTAACTTAAAATATCCAAAACAAACTCACCTTGTATTCTTAAGTAGTCTCTAAGGTCGAATCCACCGTGAAAGAACCAATCCCTAGCTCAAGCAAATCCCCAAAAATGGCTGTTGCCCGTGACTGCCTTACAAAAGGCACAGGTGCTTCAGCGAGTTGTACCTTGCGCTGTGCAGGTTGTACCTCGTATTACAAGTTTTGCCCTGCTGGACACCTTTTACTAAAACGTCCATACGTCCTTGTAGAAATATTCAAATGACGAACGGTTGAAAGCGTTAGAAACTAGACTCGAAGATCTTTCATTTGATAGGTTGTCCACCATATAACTCCTTTTATATATATATAGGCATGCTCGTCCAAAGTTAGATTTTTGTGTATACTCATTTGGAACTTTAGTCTATTATGTAATTTTCAACTTGATTAAGACTTAGGGCTCTCCTTAGACCCCACATCACTTATAATATGACTCGTTCACTTATTAACATACGAATCTTCCGGAACCTTCAAATCTCGATTCCGGGCTAGTTTTCTCAAAATGTTGACCGAAGTCAACTTGCCCTTTTAAGGCTAACTTAAGGAACCAAGTGTTCTGATTTCAACCCAAACACTTCCAAATCCCGAACCAACCATCCCCGCAAGTCATAAATTATTAAAAACACATTTGGAAAGTTTTATTTAGGGGAACGAGGTTCTAAAAGTCGAAACGACTGGTTGGGTCGTTACAGTCACGACCCTATTACCTTCTTCGTAACTATAAATAATAGGTTTAGTGATCATTATAAAGGGGGCGAATTTTCTGGCTAAACTTACACCGTATTATGTACAAAGCTTAAGATAATCTTATTTTCTTGATTTTTGATCTCATCATTGTTGTGCCCGGAAACTCTGTCCCCGGAACTATCGTCTCTGTTGTCTCATCTACATTTCAAGGCTAAGTATTATACATTTCTTCAATTATTATATTATTTCAGGATCAAATTAGTTCACTTGTCTAAAAACTACGTATGAATTCAACGGTGCCGTTTTACGGTAAACACATATGTCAAATCAGCATTTTATACCGTGAGTCCCTGACATAAACCAAAATTACGAGAAAAAAGAAAATCAATTAGATGTTAAATACTTTTCTTTTGTTTTGTCCACTCATTTCTTTAATTGTAACTGGAAGTTTCTTTGATCATTCGAAAAATCATCCGTCTTTTAGATAACACAGAATACAGAAAAGGTATAAATGTTAGCGATTTTATCGTAAATTCACAAGATCCTAGTGATGGACTGAGGAGATGCAAAGAGCTACCCAAACACAATGGGAGTGCTACAGCAAAATTTGCACATCCATATATTTGGCACTGATTGATTATATTTCCAACATGAATTAATATTGGAATAAATATCTTTTCATAGCATAAATCAGGAGAAATGCGCTATCTGGGTTTGAAATTGTAATGCTTTGACTCAAGGCTCGATGGCATGAAAGCTGCTCCTGCAAATATTTATACATTTCAAGAAATATTGTATATTTGAACGAGGTTGACGTCCTTCTTTCTCTCATAGTACATCCCTCTTCCACCGAGTCCTGTTTTCCCTCGGTCCACAGAGAAAAAGTCTCAAGGGAATGTTACTAATGGAACATATAGAAATAGGTTTATCTATTTTTTTTTTTACCCTCTTTTCAATGTATTGGATTCTTTTCCTCATGATAAACCTGGAAAAGGGATACATGTCAAGTATCAGCATGATATCATGTCTTCTAGGACTATACTGGATGTGCAATGCAATTCTCGTAGTAATATTTACAAATTATTATGGAGAATTTATTCTTAGGTAGAATGGGAATTGGGGGGG
>AWOL01S0087719.1:4797-15833 GCA_000715115.1 Nicotiana otophora | reverse complement strand
GGAGGGGGGAGGGCCACAAGAAATGAATGGGAAGAACTAGAGTGATTCCTCTTTTTTTTTTTCTAACCATGAAAGTACCCATAGATACTATCATAAGGTGATCTGAATAAATCAATGAAGTGAATTTTCCAAAAACTTGATTCGCACCGTTATACATACTTTCAACATTCAAGATTACACCTTGATTGGCCCTACAATGATGCCAAACTTCCCTTTGAATCAAAATTTTGTTTTCTCAAATGGTGTAAAGTGGAACTGTTTCATTGTTGTTCAGAGCTCTAGAAATAATTTTGACTAAGCTATTTAGTTATTTATTTGGAAACTTATGCACCTTCTCCTCACATTACTAACATGTGAAGTAAGATTTGCAAGTGTCACAATCCAGAGTACAAACCAAAAGCAATTGCTGGTAGGTAGTCTTGAAATATTATGCCTACTATTTGTTGCTCTTCTATAGAGTAAATTTTATGGGTGGTTATCCAGCTTTGTACGCATTACACAAAAGTTACTTTTCTTTTTTTTTGTTACATAAAAATTATTTTACTTTGCTCCACTTTTCACAAAAATAACTTTGGACATTTTTTGTTAAAACCCCACCTAAAATGTGAGAGAAAATAACAAAAATGATCCTTATATTTTCTGGTAAGTTTAATATGCGCCCATAAATATACTCCTTAGTTGTTTTGATTCAATAAAGCTGACAAAAGTGAGTACTTTTGATTTTCGTCGAGTATTTAACAAATTATAATTATTATTTTAATGAAAAATGCGAAAAGAGATTACTATGTAATCACATTTAGAAGTGTATTTTTTACAATTTTGGCTATTTTTAACTTATTATAAGATTTTGTATAATTGTTTGAGGTGTAATATGCTATTTTAAAACTTATTTCTAGCATTTTGTACATTTTTTATTTTACGACTTCTGGATTTGACAAGTCCATCACATCAAAGTATTTAGTCTTACTTGTAATTAGGTATAAAATAACTGAATTTTGTTGTTTCATAATTAATCGTGCGGTCCGAAGATATAAAATTTGTATATCATGAAAGGAGTAACTCATTTTCAACGTGAATGTAGGTTAGTTGCATTAAAGTCGATTGTGGTGATTGGTGAATTTGCGTTCATCCATTGGTTCGACTTTTGGACAAATCATTAGTTTTTTTCATCGATTAAAGGATCAAATACTAACTATTTAATTTAGTCCGGAAGAGGTGTGATCTGTTTGTATATATTGCAATAGGAGGCTACAAAGCTAAAGTGTATCGTTACTTTCTTATTTACTTTTCAACTAGTTTCACACTTATAATATTTTTTATAATAACTTTATGTTTAATTTAGCAGAGCTGTCACGACCCAAAATCATAACCTGTTGTGATGGCGCCTATCGTGATATTAGGCAAGCCGATATTACGAAATAATCCCAACACTTTTAACTGAAAATGAATTAAAATAGTTTAAATAACAAAACTTCTCATAAACAGGGATAGAAATCCAAAACTCAAAGCGGAATTCCCAACTATCAGGGTGTCACAGAGTACATGAGCATATATACATCACATGTTTGGAGAACACCGTCTATAATAGTCTGAGACTGAATACAATAAACAAGAAGATAGAGAAGGAGAGAAAAGGTCTGCGAAACACCGGCAGCTACCTCGGAATCTCCGAAAAATCAACTGCGCGAAGAAATCAACACCCACTGTATCCGAAAATACCTGAATCTGCACACGAAGTGCATGGTGTAGTATGAGTACAACCAACTCAGCAAGTAACAATACTAAATAAAGAACTGAAAGTAGTGACGAGCTTCACAGCCAAGTCCAATTACAGTAATTTCCAACATAAGAAAGTAGGCATGCTTGCAAGTTTAATAATTAAGGCCCAAACAGAAATTTCATATCAAGTTCAACTGGAACAGAAGATAATATCTCTCGGAAATTTTCAAAACAGTGATATATGATAGCTGAAGTACAACAATAATGAAATTAATGCATCCTCTCAAAGCAACAGTCACTCAGTCCTCCCATTCACTCCAACCTCACAATCACTCTACACTCGGCACTCGCACTAAGTAGGTACATGCGTTCACTGGGGGTGTGTGCAGACTTCGAAAGGGCTCCTTCAGCCCAAGCACTATAATCTGCACGGACAACTCACGTGCTGCACAGACAACTCACGTGCTAGTATAATATCTGGATCCATACGGACAACTCACGTGCTAGTATAATATCGGGATCCACACGGACAACTCACGTGCTATAGTATCAATATCTCACAATCAGGCCCTCGGCCTTACTCAGTCATAAATCTCTTCGGTCTCTCGGGCTCTCAGAAATCATAAAAATTAGCCCCAACGGTAATGGCATAAAGCATCAATAATGAATAATAGAGATTGAGATGTAATATACGAGTAAAACTGTGACTGAGTACAAAACAACAATTTAGCAGATAATTCAGCATGTACACGACCTCTGTAGATCCCTACAGTGTCAACACATGGTGTAAACATGATTTCTAACATGATTTATAGTTCGATTTCTCTATTGCGTGAAAAATGTACGGATAACAACATAATATTCAACTACACAGTTTCATGAAATTTACCAAGTCATAATTCCTATGGTACACGCCCACACGCCCGTCACCTAGCATGTGTGTCACCTCAAAACCAATCACATAACACATAAATCCGGAGTTTTACACCTTTAGAACCAAATTTAGAACTGTTACTTACCTCAAACCGTGTATTTCTTTATTCTGCTATTCCTTTGCCTCGCGAATCGGCCTCCAAACGCCTCGAATCTAGTCATAATTAATTGAATTCAGTCAATACAAATTATAAGAATTAATTCCATATGAAAATACAAATTTTTCAATAAAATCCGAAATTAAACTAAAATATCACATGTGGGGCCCACGTCTCGAACCCAAAAAAAGTTATAAAATATGAACACACATTCAACCACGAGTCCAATCATACCAATTTTACCAAATTCCGACATCAACTCGACCTCCAAATCTTAAATTCTTATTTTGAAATCCCTAGGCCCAAAACCTCTAATGTCATCTAAATAATACGTAATCTAGTCGAAATACTCAATGATAATCCAATTTTATTGACTAACAATGATCACAAGTGACTTACATCAAGTTTTCCCAATAATTCTCTCGAAAAATCGCCCAAAAACGTATTGGAAATGTCCAAAATGACAAAACATGTCGGAACTCTCTGTTTTTGCAATCTGTCCAGAAGTTTCGCTTCTGCGAACTTTTTAACCGCTTGTGCGCAACCGCTTCTGCTGTCCTTCTTACACACCTGCGGAACTTCTGCTTTTGCGGTCCTAAATCCGCTTCTGCGGATTTGCTTCTGCGAGACTAGGGCCGCATCTGCGGAGACCCCCATGTCAGGCCCCTTCCGCTTTTGCGATGCCCCTTTCGCATCTGCGATCTCTGCCCAAAAATTCCAGGCCGCTTCTGCGATCACCATGTCGCTTTTGTGGTCGCGCACCTGTGACCAATTTCATTGTAGGTGCGAATGCACAAGAACTGAAAAAATTCCAGAATTGCTCTAAGTCCAAATTTTTTGATCTATTAACCATCTGGAATCCAACCGAGGCCCCCTGGGACCTCAACCAAATATACCAACAAGTCTTAAAACGTCATACGAACTTAATCACAACCTCAAATCACATCAGACAACACTAAAATCACGAATCATACCCCAATTCAAGCTTAATGAAACTAAAAAATTTTAACTTCTACATTCGATGCCGAAACCTATCAAATCAAGTCCGGTTGACCTCAAATTTTGCACACAAAGTCATAAATGACATAACAGGCCTATTTCAATTTTTAAAATAGGATTCTGACTCCGATATCAAAAAGTCAACTCTCCGGTCAAACTTTCAGACTTAAATTTCTAGTTTAGCCATTTTAAGCCTAATTTAACTATGAATTTTTAAATAATTTTTCGGATACGCTCCTAAGTCCAAAGTCACCATACATAGCTATTGGAATCACCAAAACTCTGTTCCGGGGTCGTTTCCACATAAGTCAACATCTGGTAAACTATTTTAACTTAAGTTTTTATTTTTGAGATTAGGTGTTTCAATTCATTTCAAAACCTCACCGGACCCAAACCAATTACTCCGAAAAGTCACATAATAACTGTAAAGCACAGATTGAGCAGTAAATAGGGGAACAAGTTGTATTACTTGTAACGACCGGCCCGGTCGTTACAAGAGCACCTATAATTTTTAATTTTTTTGTCCATTACTGGATTTTATCGGAATTATATTGGCAATTCTAGTTAATTAAATTTTAGTTTTCAGTATATTTAAATAAGCATAGTTTATTAAATCTTCGATGAAAATTAAAAGCGCTCACTTTTGACAACCTTATGAGATCAAAATAACTGAGGAGTATATTTAATGGCCCAATTTGAATTTATCCCAAATATAAGTATCATTTTTTATCATTTTCTCTCACGTTTTAGGTGAGTTTTTTTTATAAAAAATGATCAAAGTTATTTTTGTGTAAAGTGAAGCAATGTAAAATAATTCTTATGCAACAAAAGAAAGAATAATGACTATGGGGTAACGAGCAAAAAGCTGAATGGCCACCCATGAAATTTACTACTCTTCTATACCTTTAAAAAGAAAAATTTAAATGCAAGAGGAATTAATGTGAAACTGACTAAACAGCCACATTACTTTCCTGTTGAGAACTTCCGATGTACTTAGATTTTTTCCCTAACTAACTTGGAATTGGTGCGCATATAATTGTTGTCTATAAAAGTAAACAGAAAGGGGAGGGGCTCCGCTCCATTAGAATTTGATCCGGTAGATGTCAATATAGGTTAGTAACTAACACGTGTTCTTGTTAATTTTTAAAAGATGTGATTTGTTTTTAAATTATATTTTTATTATTATGTTTAAAATTCCGGTAATGATAAGATTAATTTCTTAAATAGAGGAAAGCTAAAATCTATGCAAAATGATACCCACTAGCTACTATGTATTATTAAATTACTTTTTTCCCTTATGATCGGGTGAATATAAAGTACGAAATGATTATCATTTCTTTGTTATTCTAATATATGAGATAATATCTCAAGTAATTTTTACGCCGCGAAAGAATTTTATTGTCATAAAATAGAAAATATTCATGTTTTATTAAGATAAAAAGATTGATAAAAATAATTTAAAAGGAATAAAAAGATCAATGGAGTGGTTTGGCTTTCTGGGGAAGAACATGATGCTCGCGGGTCATTCACACAAATTATTTTTTTTAAATCAATATTATCAATAGAGACTTTACCATAATAATAATAGTAGAGAGTTAATAAGAACAAATCTCATCCGTTAAAAGTTAACAAAGACACGTGTTAGTTATTCAAATCTATACTGACATCTATTGGAGCAAGTTTTAATGGAGCGGAGCCGCTCCCAACATGAAGGTAGTAACTAAAAGAGCACTAAAATCACCTTAATATGGTGAAAACATTTATTCATGGAGTAAGAAGTTTCTTTTATTTACACCAGTTTTTGCGTACCTTTGTTCCTCAAATCAGTGTATCTTTTATTTGGCTAAAAAATTTATTTATCTAGTAAATATAACTGAACAAGTTTTTATTGGTAAACAAGAGAATATTTTACCTGGTGAAAAAACAGAAAGAAATACTCCATTAGTTGGTAAGAAAAATATTTATCAAGTAAATATTTTATTAATTTGGCATAAAGTTTATTTAAGAAACAAGAGAAAACTTTTTATCTATTAAGTATCTTTCCAGTACGGCAAAATTGATTTTTGGCGAAAATAATTTTTTAAAAAGGTTGGGTTAAGTTGGATGATTTTATGATGACAAAAGAAAATAAAACAAATGACTTTACTTTGTGTTTAAACGAAATCTAAATTCAAGTTTTGACCGAAAAACAAAAGGTCTCAAGACAAGTGGACTATAGAACATGATAAGCCAGATCTCAAAACAGGGACGCGCATACGATATTCACAATTGCTTATAGAGACTAATTTAGAAGTCAATTGAATTGTATGTCAATTGAATTATAAAGACTAATTCAGAACTCAATTGAATTAAAACAAAAATGAATTGTATGTTAATGAAGGAATTGTCAATCTGTATTTGATTCTTCTTTCTATTGGTGGTCTTTCAAGTGGAGTATAAAATATTATAGGCCACATCTCCCAAAAACAAAAAAAAAAAAAAAAAAAAAAAAAACACACACACACACACACGAGTGAACACATTAATTAAAAGTAGTATCACATTTTTGACAAAAAATTCTTTGTCCATCATACGGGCATTCAAAAGTTCTTTTTTTTTTTTGTTTTTTTGCGTAGTCTTGATTTAAATTGTTTTTAGTAATTTTGTGTTTTAAGTACATATTTTTATCAAATGTTTAACCATTTCAGTTGAATTTATCCAAATATACTAGTAAAAATAAAAACAAATCTGTTTTTAATGTTTTTAGTAAATTTCAGAATGTTTGAAAATTGAAATACAACTCAATTTTTTATATTTGTATAAATAAATTTTTTACAGGTTTAATGACTAACGTACTGCTACACAAGCTACTTTGCACCGTTAATACACAATTAAAATATACATTACAACTTAACATATGACATGATCATGGTCAAGATCATCCCGAAATATACTTCATTCACAAGACCAGTATGACAATTTAAGATTACACAATTATTTGCATNAAAAAAAAAAAAAAAAAAAAAAAAAAAAAAAAGGACGAGCATATATTTCCGGAATTGACCGAAAAGACTAATACTTTCTCCGTTCCAATTTACGTGAACTTGTTTGACTGGTCACAAAATTTAAGAAAAAATAAAGACTTTTGAAATTTGTGATCCTAAACAAGTCAAAAAGGGGCCCAGAGTATTTGTGTGGTTATAAAAGCTACTCCCAGAGTATTGTAAGTTTAAGCTAAATTATTACCAAATTTAGAAAGGGTCATTCTTTTTGGAACGGACCAAAAAGGAAATAGGTTCACATAAACTGGAACTGAGGGAGTAGCATGTTTTGCCAAGCCGTAAAAATCAACTTATTTTGAGATGTGTTGTTTATAAAAGTACTTTTTGAAAAAGTACCTCGGGAGAAAAACAACTTGTTTTTGGCTAATTAATTTGAATAGTACTTTTGAGCAACAATTTGTGTTTGTCCAAGCTTTTTCGAAAAGTCCTTTAAGCATCAAATTACGAATAAAGACATAAAAAAAATTAATTAATAGTTAATATTATATAAATAGATAAATAATCATAAATATTTATTATTAAAAATAATAATTAAGTATTTTATTTTATTTAAGTAAAAGTATGAAAATAAAATTAAAAACTACTTTATTTTTTCAAGATGATTCAAATATATCAAATAATCATTAACAAATATGAAAGTTCACCCAAAAGTTGTTATATATTACTCTCTCCGTTCCGATTTATGTGAACCTATTTCCTTTTTGGTCCGTTCCAAAAAGAATGACCCCTTTCTAAATTTGGAAATAAATTAGCTTAAACTTCCAATTATATCCTTAATGAGAAGCTTTTATAACCACACAAATACTCTGGACCTCTTTTTGACTTGTTTAGGACCACAAATTCAAAAAGTCTTTATTTTTTCTTAAACTTCGTGCCCGGTCAAACAGGTTCACATAAATTTAAACGGATGGAGTACTTAATAGTTTAAACAAAGTAAGATTATCTTGGTAATATTTTGCTAAAAATATTTTTAGTAAGAAGAAAATTCAAAACTAATTCTGCTTCTAGAGAGAAGCTACTATTTCCTACTTCTCAAAAATTGTTGTTTGCTTATACCCAAAAGCATTTTCTCTCTCCCAAAAAGCTTGACCAAACATCTCAACTTGAGAAAAAAAAACTTTTGGCCTCGGGAGAAGCTTGGTCAGACAGGCTATAAGTAGGCGTTTGGACATTAGAAATATGAGATTTGAGAAAAATAGTTTTTGAAGTTAAATTGAAAAAAATATATTTGAAAATTAAAATTGTGTTTAGATATGTATTTCACTTCAAATAATGTTATAGTTTTGTAAGAGAAAAATATTGTTTACTTGAAAAATAGGTGAAAACCACTTTTCAAATTTGAAACTTGTCTTCGAAATATTTAGAATCTCATATTTAAAAGTTCAGTCAAATGTATAACAGAACAATATTTTGAAGATGAGTTTTGAGAAAAAGAAAAAAATTTGTACATACAAACAGGTTCTAAGATGATAATGAGTATACAAAAGAGTTGAATTGAGAAGTCAATGAATCGAATGTTAATGAAGGAATTGTACGTCTTTCAATTGGTGGCCTTTCAAGTTGTATTTAGCCAATTACTTCAACTTCTCTCACTTATATCTTTCTTTCTAAATCCCAGCGCTTACTTTCATTGCCACTTCCAAAAATCAATTTTCTTCCGCACATAGACCTTCTCTATTTTCATCCATTACATTAACAGATTTGTTCGAGGAGTATTACAGTGGGAGAGGCTTTAATATGTTAAAGATTCCGTTCTAAGGCAATTTGCTGATTCAAAAACAATTCGTTAAAAGGATTTTTGGTCGTCTCGTCTGTTCAGTTCAGGTCCAATTCTCATCCCACTCTTGAATTTGATTAATCAACTTATGAGTTTTGCTTTTCTTTGAGTGTGAATGGAGTTTTTTTCTTCATCGGCATATGCTTTTGACTTAAATAATACTCCACTTTACGTGAATCTATTTTCATATTGGGAAAAAATTAACCTTTATGTAATGATTATAGCCACACAAAATATATATGTCTTATTTTACATAAGTTCAAAAGTCTTCTCTTTTTTCTTAAATTTCGCGCCCAGTCAAATAGGTTCACATAAATTGAAACAACGGGATTATATAAGTTTAAGGGGAAAAAATAAAAAATAGCCAGATTTACAACTGGTAATTGAAAAATAGCCACAGTTTCAAAAGTAATCGAAATTTAGCCACTTTTTCAAGTAAAGATAAAATCTGAACAAAAACATCCTTAAAAATTCGGAAATATTCCAGCATAATATATAGGAGTTAAAAGTTTTTACATATAAGCTTCCAGCATAATGTGCTGGAATTTCATAATGTGCTGGAGTTACAAACATAACATGCGGGAAGTTTATATACAGGAGCTCCATAATCCCACATATTATGCTGGAGTTTTCCGTGTGATGTAGTTCCAACATAATATGCTAGAAGTTTATACGCAGGAGCGTAATAATGCCGCATATTATGCTGGAACTTTCCGTGTGCATCCAATTCCAACATAATATGTTAGAAGATTATACAGAGGAGCTCCATAATTCCGCATATTACGCTGGAACTTTCTGTGTGCTTGAGTTCCAACATAATATGCTAGAAGTTTATATGCAGGAACTCCATAATCCCGTATAGTATGCTAGAACTTTCCATGTTTCAGCAAAATAATAGCTATTTTTCAATGATTTTGCAAACGCTGATTATTTTTCGATTACCAGTCCGAAAACTGGCTAGCCCGTGCTTTTTTCACAAGTTCAAGGGGGCTTATGTATTTGGCCTTTCCGGAATATTTGGGTGTCATATTTTCTTCATTTTTTGAACTCCTTTAAAAATTACTGTTACTGTTTTTATGTGTGATTGCGATTGACATTTCTGGTGTTAGAGACTTATTGCATCTAAAATTACTATTCATCAAAATCATTGCTCATCACACATTATTCAATTTGACCTTCGATTAATATTTCGAGAATCAAAAATTAAAATGAAATTATAAATACCTTACTTTTTAATACATGGAGTAACAATTACCAGCTACTCCAGGTATATGCTTTTTGCTTCTTCCTTCAGTTTCTTGTGTTCTCTGTTTTCTACTTCTTTCTCCTGATTATAAAGATTTATGTATTTTCTTATACGTCAGATCTTGAGAACTTGAAAGGAAGGGAAGGAGAAGCTACTTTGACTTGACTAGTGAAAACTGCATACATGGAAAAAAGGAATGAAAATGAAGGCGAAAGAGAGAAAGAGGAACCAAACAACTCATCGGTATGTCATACAATATTTTTATAAGCATTAAAATTAACATAGACTTGGATGATTATTGAAATAATCCTCAAGATGATAAAATGTTATTTAAAACTTTTTAAAAACTATTGTTCAAAAGTTCATAACCTGATCACGGCATCTAATGTTTTAAACTTTTGGTAGAATATTTATTTGCTAAAGTGTGATGGCAGTTATTAGATGAACTTCCATAGTATGTAACATATTTTAGAAAATTAACGTCATGATGATATTTAATTAATTAACTGTTCTTATTCATAGGTAGTACTTAACAAAATAAGCATACCACAATCCAACAATAATTTTTGTATATCCTTGTAAGTCGAAACCAATACTCTTTGAATACTCCTTTTTAATGATAATTTAGACTCTAAACCGGTGTTTTAAAAGGCGTTTTCAGGGCGAGCCGCACCAAAAACGCCCCGAGGCGATGGTGTGGAGCAAAAGTCTCAAGAGACATACGCCCAGGCGTTCGGGCGCGCGTTTTTTAGTGAGGCATAAGCCCGAGAGACATTTTCAAATTAAAACAAAAATTTGTTGAATAAGTCCTTTATATAATACCCAAATTCTCAAAAGTCTGGCTTGGTAATTACTCAAAAGTTTTAAAAAGGAACTGAAATGTATTTAATTTAAAAGTCAAGACCTTTTTTATTGATTGAAACCCTAATTCATGGTCTTTCTCAATTTTTTATCTTGTCCGCTAGTCTACTAATATCTCCCAAAAGCAACGAATATTCAATTATTTTTACAAATACAAAGAGAACCTCATTCTCCTTCATAACAACAAGTTCAAAGTTCAAATTGCAGGTTAGTCTTCCTTTTTGTTTCTCCGTATAGAAAACTTTATTCTTTTAGACTAAAGTTACTTGTGCTTGTAAGTAGCGTATAATAGATAGCGCGCGCGCACACACACACACACACACACACACACACATATATATATATATATATATATATATATA
>AWOL01S0087684.1:0-20383 GCA_000715115.1 Nicotiana otophora | reverse complement strand
CCCCCCCCCCCCCCCCCCCCTTCTTGTACCTTTAATTGGTATCAGAGCCAGGCTCACAATCTCTGCTTAACAGTTGGTGAGAAAAAGATCATGGGATCTAACACTGTTGTTAGTGCACTATTTCAAGAAGGAACCCCTCAGGTTTGACCTCCTTATTTCAACGGACAACACATTTCACATTGGAAAGTGCATATGAAAACATACACGATGTCAATGACATTAAAGTTTGGCGTGTGATCAAAAAGGGAAATCTTCCAATCCCACCAAAGAAGGATGCAAATGGTCAAGTCATCGTATCAACTGATCCTTTTGACTTAGATGACTACACTGATGAACAAGCTGTTGTCATAACTGTAAATGCCAAAGCAAAATATCTACCGTACAATGCTATCAGAGGAGAAGAGTATGAAAAGATATCAAGTTGTGAAATAGCCAAAGAAATGTGGGACAAATTGGAGGTCACGTAGGAAGGAACCAACAAAGTAAAAGAAACAAGGATCAATCTTTTGGTTCGAGACTACGAGCTATTTCAAATGAAGGATGGAGAATCAGTGGAAGAGATGTTCTCCAAGTTCAACAAAATTCTTGGAGATCTGAAGTCCTTTGGCAGACCTATCAAAAGTGGTGAATAGGTTAGAAAAATTCTCAGGAGTTTACCTACCATTTGGCAGCCAAAAGTCATCGCTTTGAAATGTCAGGACCTTGACAAAATTTCCTATGATGAACTCAGAGGTGATCTAATTGCTTTTGAGAAAACTCACTTGGATAGACAAATTCAAGAAAAGAAGAAAACTGTTGCCTTTAAGGCAACTGTGGCTGAACCAGAAAATGAAGAAGAAGAAGACGAATGAAGAGAACTGGATGAAAGTATTGCCATGCTCTCTCAAGTTGTAACAAGCATGATGATGAAAAAACAGAAATAGTAGAAGAGGGAAGGCTAACGTCAAAAAATGAAGGATAAACAATGAAACTGATAAAATTGATGGAAGGTGCTACGGATGTAGAAAGTTTGGTCATATTCAAGCTGATTATCCTGAACTAAAGAAGAAACTCAGCAAAAACATGCAAAAGATGAAATCCTTCGGAGAATTGAGTGATGAAGAAGAGTTTGATCATCAGGAAGTTGCTAATATATGTTTCATGGCTATAAATGAAAATGAAGATTCAGGGGAGCTTGGACTAATGGCAGATGAAGATGATGGGGAAGACAACTCAAGAGAACTTAGCCTTATGGCAGACGAAGGAACTAGTGAGGTACGTCTTCCCACATGCCCTAATTTTTATAAACTTTAAGAATTTATTGATATTGCTCTTGCAGATATCGAAAAAGTTGTGAATGAACTTAGAAAGATCAAGAGAGAAAAGAAAGACTAGGCCCTGAAACTGGAAGTATGTGAAATTGAGTGTGATATGCTACAGGATGAATTTAATGAGATTCAACTTCAATTGAATGGATTGCAAAAATCCACCAGTCACATCTCAGTCAAATCAAATCAGACTAATCATCACAAACGGAAATTTCTTGCATGTTCCTTTTATGGTAAAAATGGCCATAGTACTAACCAATGCAGGAACGGAAGAGCAGAAAAAGGTTCTGGAAACTCTAATAGTCCACCATATTTTTATTGTAGTAAAAAGGATCATACCTCTAATCGTTGCAGGTTCAAGGATAACAGGAGATAGGTCTGGAGACCTAAATCTTCAAATCAAGCTAAC
Organism: Nicotiana otophora; assembly: GCA_000715115.1. Lineage (NCBI taxonomy): Eukaryota > Viridiplantae > Streptophyta > Magnoliopsida > Solanales > Solanaceae > Nicotiana > Nicotiana otophora. The sequence goes on along the minus strand of AWOL01S0087684.1, from coordinate 18,667 downwards.
ACTCAGCATTCTAACCATTCAGGATCCAAGCAGGCTTGGGTACCTAAAAACAAGTAACTTTGTTTTGCAGGAACACCGCAAGAAGAATCGAAAAGGAAAATGGTATCTCGATAAGGCGTGTTCCATACATATGACTGGTGACAAACAATTATTCAAATCAGTCACCAAACTAGATGAAAAATAGTCATATTTGGAGACAAATCCAAAGGAAATATAATTGGTGTTGGAAAAGTTCCTTTGAGCTCAACATGTGATGTAGATGAAGTCTATCTGGTTGATGAACTTGGCTATAATGTTCTCAGCATTAGTCAACTATGTGACAACGACTATGAGGTTCATTTTAAGAAACATGGATGGTTTATAGAAGATGAATCAGGTAAAATCATTCTTTCAGGCAATAGAGACAAATGTCTATACTATCAACAATTTAGATAATCTTGGAGATCAAATTTGTCTTACTTCCATGATTGATGATCCCTGGGTCTGGCATAGAAAAGTTGATCATACCAGCATGCATACTATTCAAAAGCTTTCTAAACATGATCTTGTAATCGGTCTTCCAAAACTAGATTTTTCAAAGGATTATATATGTGATGCATGTCAACTGGGAAAACAAACTCGCTCTTCTTTCAAAATTAAAAACATTGTTTCCACCTCCAAACCTCTTCAATTATTGCATATGGATTTATTTGGTCCAACTAGAACTGCTAGCATAGGTGGTGAGAAATATTCTTTTGTCATTGTAGATGATTTCTCTAGATTTACCTGGGTTATGTTTCTAAGTCACAAAGATGATGTTCTAAAGATTTTTAATGTTTTCTTTAAGAAGGTTCAACGAGAAAAGGGATACTACATATCTACTATCAAGACTGATCATGGAGGAGAATTTGAATAAAAATTTTTGCAACGATCAAGGAATCTCTCACAACTTCTCTTCACCAAGATCACCGCAGCAAAATAGAGTAGTATAACGTAAAAATAGAACTTTACAAGATATGGCAAGAACCATGATTGTGAAAAATTCCTTACCTCATCACTTCTGGGCAGAAGCTGTGAGTACAACATGCCACATCATCAACAGGTGTCTGATTCGACCAATCCTCAAAAACACTCCTTATGAACTATGGAACGGTAAGAAATCCAATATCAGCTACTTTCACCCTTTTGGATGCAAATGCTTTATCCACAACAATGGAAGGATAATTTGGGTAAGTTTGATCCTAAGAGTGATGGAGGTATATTTCTTGGATACTCTCTTTCAAGTAGAGCATATAGAGTTTACAATAAAAGAACTTTATGCATTGAAGAATCAATTCATGTTGTTTTTGTTGATACTAACCCTCGCCCAAGGAATAAAAATATTCCTGAAGATGAGGAAATCTCTTTTGTCCCTAAATCTGTTATTGTAGAAAAGGATCATCAAAGTGAGTCAGTTGTTCAAAAGACTCAACCAACTAAAAAGCCCGCAGAAAATCTCGAACTGTCTCCAGCAGATCAGTCGACTAATGTAGAAAGAGAACCTTCCTCAAACACTCCAAATGAATGGAAAAGTGAACCTGGCTATCCTTACAAATTTATTATAGGAGATCCACAGGAAGGAATCACTACAAGAAGGTCACAGAAGAACAAATCTCATGTGGCTCTTATTTCTCAACTTGAGCCAAAGAAAGTGGATGAAGCTCTCAAAGATACTCACTGGATAAGTGCTATGAAAGAGGAACTAGATCAAGTTGAAAGAAATAAAGTATGGGAAATGGTTCCAAGACCTTCAAACTCATCCATCATTGGAACTAAGTGGGTATTCAAAAACAAATTGAATGAATCGGGTCAAGTAGTTAGAAATAAAGCAAGATTGGTTACTCGAGGATACTCTCAACAAGAAAGAATCAATTATGACGAAACCTTTGCACCTGTAGCAAGACTCAAATCCATATGAATATTACTTGCTTTCGTTGCCCACAAAGGACTCAAGCTATTTCAAATGGATGTTAAAAGTGTGTTCCTAAATAGCCACATCTCTGAAGAAGTATATGTGAAGCAACCACCAGGATTTGCAAACGTCACCTTTCCTGATCATGTATACAAGATGACTAAAGCTTTGTACGGTCTCAAACAAGCTCCTCGTGCCTGGTATTAAAGGTTAAGCTATTTTCTTCTAAATCAAGGGTTCAAAAGAGGTAATATCGATACAACTCTTTTTATTAAGCATTCTAGTTCAGGTAATCTTATTACTCAAATTTATGTTGGTGATATTATTTTTGGTGATTCCAACTCTGTTCTATGTGAAGAATTTTCTCTTTCCATGAAAGGAGAATTCGAAATGAGCATGATGGGAGAATTGACATTCTTTCTCGGACTTCAAATCAAACAATCTCCTAAAGGAATTTTCATTAGCCAAACCAAGTACACTAAGGAGTTTATCAAAAAGTTTTGCATGGAAAATGCTAAGTAAATCGACACTCCAATGAGTCCAACAACAATGCTCGATGAAGACAGCAATGGAAAAAGGTTGATGAAACCATGTATAGAGGAATGATTAGATTCTTATTATATCTCACTGCTAGTCGACCAGATATTATGTTCAGTGTGTGCAAGTGTACAAGATTTCAGTCGGCTCCTAAGGAATCCCATCTCACTGCTGTTAAACGAATTATTAGATATCTAATTGGTACCTCTGAGCTGGGATTATGGTATGATCGTTCTACAATTTTTCTCTAAGAGGCTTTTCAGATGCAGATTTTGCAGGTGACAAGATTGATAGAAAAAGCACAAGTGGCACGTGTCAACTCTTGGGAAATGCATTAGTATCTTGGCATAGCAAGAAACAAAATTGTGTTGCCCTATCAATGACTGAATCAAAATATTTAGTGTTGGAAGCTGTTGTACACAAGTTCTATGGATTATGCATCAACTTCTCAACTATGATTTATCTCTTACCTCTATTCCTATATTTTGTGATAATACCAATGCTATTTGTTTATCAAAAAATTCTGTGCATCATTCTAGAGCAAAGCATATAAAAATTAAGCATCATTTTATCCGTGATCATTTCGCTAAAGGTGATATTGTTTTAGAATTTATTAGTACTGATTCTCAACTTGCTGATATTTTTACAAAACCACTTTTGGAAGAAATATTTTGTTTTCTTCGAAAAAGGATTGGCATTATGCCAAATTTGTAAAACAAATATTTTACCATGTTCTAAAATATTTTATTTCCTTAAGTATGTATGGTTTAATTAATTTTCTTGTAAGTGTAATAATTGCTTCTCCTTCATTACCTCCGATCAGTCTCTTCAGAAGCATCGCTTCCTTCTAAACCCGCCTTTTCTTTAACAAAAATGACCCTTCATTCCTCCCAAAAAGTACCGCTAAAAATCCTTACTTCCCTGTTACTCTCTCCATTCTCATCAAAGAAAACACTTTCACCATGCCCAAACGAAATCCCTCGTATTCCACTGTAACCAGACGCAGCCGAAGATTTCAAAAACTCCAAACCTTGAAGAACCTGTAGACTTGGAGTCATCCATTGAGCCAGATTTTCTCAAAACGGACAATGAGAGTAGTGAATCTTTCGAAAATCCTCCCATTAGCCAGAACAAAAGCAGACAAATGACCTATGGAGCAAACCCCCAAAAAGGCTGCATGCAAGAAAAGGAAAGTGGAGAACACGAAATTTGGTCCTGAAGACAAATTAATCTTTTATGGCCCCACTGAAAAAGTAAGGTTTGAGTCCTACAAGACAAAATCTATGGCTTATGGACGCTCTGTAAGTCTCTCTCTCATGAAAAATCTATATTGTGATGTGACTGTTATATTTGATTTTCAGCATCTTTCTTCTCTGTTTGATACTATTGGAAACTCTGTTTATGAGGAACCGGTAAGGATATTTTATGCAAACTTTTTTGTGAATGATAAAGATGATTTGTAATCTATGGTGTTAGGAACTAGAATTGTTTTGGATTCTTATCAATTTTAAAAGATTTTCTCTGCTAAGTTTAGTGGGTTTGATGTGTTTGTGCAAAATTCGTGGCCAACAGATTTTGAAGTTTCCTTTGAAGAAGCAAAAACCTTTTTGTCTGATAATCCTCCTGATATCGGTCCCAAGAACCTTAAGTTTGAATATCTTGTCTTGGCCCACATGATTGCTACTACTCTTCTCCCCAGAACTGGGTCCCTTAGCTCTTTATCCACTAGAGATGTTTTTGTACTTTATTGTCTTGTTAATAATAAAAGACTAGATTGGTTTGTGTGGATTCGCCAATACATACTTGAAAGTATCGGGGACATATCTTCATTTGTTGCCTATTTACCATATGGTCTTCTCATCTCACATATTCTCGAAGTCATGAAGCTAGATTTGGCACCCTTTACACCCAAGCACATTACCAGCACTTATGATAAGACAACTTTTTCAATGATGGGGTACAACTTGGGTGATGATGGATGGGTTAAGCGCGCCAAAGTTAAAAGTATTCCAGTGCTAGTTGAAGTTCAAACTGAACAACCAGCATCTCAGTCGACTGCCTCTCAAAATCTTCAGATATTTAGCATTATCTAGATAGGGTGAAACTGCTACTGGTTGAGATGAAGGAATAGGTAGAAAAAATTAGAGAAGTTAATAAGGAGACAGGTATATATGTGGCTAATCTCAGAATGGATATAGGAGCCACGCGGAGGCAAGGAACCAGGGCATTCAATTTCATGAGTGAAAAGATGGATAAGCTTGTCAAAAATATTGAAAACTCCTCTGACTCCTTCTGCACCAAAGTGATAAACACTCTCAAGTACTTCCTGGGAAGAAATTAATGTGATTCTGTGTGATGGCGTTACAAACAAAAAAAAATTATGCTCTTGCTTGCTTGCTGGTGGTTTTAAACAAACTTTCTTTTTCTTGGGTCTGTACAACTTATGCCTCTGCTGAAGGCACTACTTTTGTTGCACTGCCTCACTAGTTATTATATATATTATTTCCTATATTACTTGTATTGTGTGATTTTGTTTCCTTTTTGATTGATGTCAAAGGGGGAGAATAGTGTAGAGAAGTAAACCATTCAAGAGGAGACAACACTCATTCAGGGGGAGATGGCATCAACTTGTGATGACCCAAAAGGTCATCTTATGTTTTAGAAATAGATTCTGCACTCTTAAGCCCTAAAATCTCATTTTTATACTCCTCAATTTGCGTGCGCAGTCCGGGCATATTTTCGAAAAGCTTTTATGTTTAAAATTGATGAAAATAAGAATTTATGCCTTAAAAGTTGATTTTAGTTGATATCGGTCAATATTTTTGGTAAACAAGCCCGGATCCATATTTTGACGGTCCATGTGGGTCCGTATCGAATTATGGGACCTGGGCATATGCCATAAATCGAATTTGGAGGTCCCCAACTCGAGTTATGAATTTTTGATAAAAATTAAAAGTCTAAAAATTAATTATTTTTAAGAATTGATTAATGTTGGGAATTGTTAGTACCGGATCTGTATTTTGGTTCCAGAGTCTGGTACAGGTTCATTATGATATGTAAGACTTGTCTGTGAAGTTTGATGAGAAACAAAGTTGATTTGACATGATTCGGACGTCCAGTTGGGAAGATAGGAATTTTAAAATGTTCTTGAGAATTTCATCTGATTTGGTATTAAATTCGTAGTTCTAGGTGTTATTTTGATGATTTGGTCGTGCGAGCTAGTTCGTATGATGTTTTTAAACTTGTGTGCATGTTTGGTTTGGAGCCCCGAGGCTCGGATAAGTTTCGGATAGGCCACAGGATATTTTGGACTTTGGAAAATCTGGTTTTCTGCAGATGCTGGTGCCTTCTGGTTTCCTTCTTTGGGAAGGCTGATTTTTACTCTTCGCGAACGCGAAGGACTGGTCGCGAACGCGAAGTGATGGGGGACTTACCCTTCGCGAACGCGAACGCGAAGTATATGGGACCCGGGGGAGGGTTGGTCGTTCCTTCACCGCGAACGCGAGCAATGTATCGCGAACGCGTAAGCCAGGGAGTAGCCTACACGAATGCGAACAAGGTCTCGCGAATGCGAAAGTTTGGCAGCCTATACTTATCGCGAACGTGACAGTGCTCTCGCGAACGCGATGAACACTGTCGCCCAGCACTTAACAGAATCCAAAAACGGGAATTTGACCATTTACTCATTTTGCTCAAAACCCAAACGGGTAGAGGCGATTTGCAAGAGTCATTTTCTTCCCCAAAGTGTTGGTAAGTGATTCTATACCATTTTTTTTTAATTACCCATTATATTTTATGAATTATCAACATAAAATCTAGAGTTTTCATGGTAGAATTAGGGGTTTGGGTAGAAACTAGGAATTTTAAAAATTTGGGAATTTAGACCTCAATTTGAGGTAGGATTTCAAAACCAATTATATATTCGGGCTCAGGGGTGAATGGGTAAATGGACTTTGGTCCGAACCTCGGGTTTTGACCAAGCGGGGCCGGGGTCGACTTTTTGACTTTTTGGAGAAAATTTGGAAAATTTAAATTTATGCAATGTAATTGTTTCCTTTAGCAATATTTGATATTATCGAGTCATTTTTGAGTTGATACGAGTGGTTCGGAGGTGAATTCTAGAGGAAAAGTTGTGATTGAGAATTAAGTGACATTCAGAGCAAGGTAAGTATTGTGTCTAACCCCGACTTGAGGAAATTAGGAACCTTAGACTATATGCTATGTAAAATTCATGTGAGAGGCGTATATATGAGGTGACGAGTACTTATGCGCCGCCAATTTACCTGTTTTTCATGTTTCTTCCATTTTCTTATATTGTCTCTTTTTTATGCCTAATTACTACGTGTTTATACTAGTGTTGTTAAATTGATCGTTCTTATCATGTTTACAGATTTTCTGGTGATAATTGAGTATTTATTTCAAAGTTGAGATTGATATTGTGGAACCAAATGTTGAAGTAAGGTTTATACTTGTTATTCTATCTTCATGTTATTATTTATGCATTTCATTATAGTAAGGGAGAGTGTTAATGCACGAAGGGTGATGCCGTGCCTTATTGTGAGTGTTAATGCACGAAGGGTGATGCCATGCCATATTATGAGTGTTAGTGCACGAAGGGTGATGTCGTGTCATATTGTGAGTATTAATGCACGAAGGGTGATGTCGTGCTATATTGTAAGTGTTAATGCACGAAGGGTGATATCGTGCCATTTATATTGATTTTATGGTGAGATTGAAAGTAAAAGCATGAAGGATGATGCCATGCATTTTTCCTTTACTGTATTCGTTGTTTCTGTTGATTCACGGTATATTGATTATTCCAGTTATCATCATGATGTAGTTCTTATTCTCGTATTTCCCCCAACATGTTTCCCTCTCCCGATATTTCCTGTTTAGCTCTTCATTACTATTATTTGTATATACACTGTTAAATTGTACAGATTGATTTATAGGTGCCTTACCTTAGCCTCGTCACTACTCGTCGAGGTTAGGATCGACACTTACCAGTACATGGGGTCAGTTGTACTGATGCTGCATTCTGCACTTCTGTGAAGATTTTGGTACCGGCTCGGGCTGATCGTGATTTTTGCTATTGGACCACTATCCGGAGACTCAAGGTAGATCTGTCGGCGTTCACAGACCTTGAAGTCCCCGTCTATCTTTTATGGTCTACTGTTTCTTTCATTCAGACAGTTGTATTTCCTTCAGACTATTACTTGTAGTAAATTTCTAGAATGCTCGTGAATTATGACTCCAGATCCGGGTGGTAGTAATTAATCATGTTTTTATATTATTTCGCACTTATTATATTTCATCTTAGTTAATTATTGTTATTTACTAAATAAAAATAAGGATTTGGTTTAATGATTCTCTAACGTTAGCTTGCCTAGCAAGTGAAATGTTAGGCGTCATCATGGTCCCGACGATGGAAATTTCAGGTCGTGACACAACTTAGGGGGAGCAACTTAGTAAGGGAAGTCTCATAATTAATGTTTACTCTCTATTGATTGTCATCATAAAAAAGGGGGAGATTGTTAAGTTATATTCCAAAGTTTCAACGATGACAATGTTCACTTACCTTGGTTTGCAGGAATCGAATCACTAAAAGGAAAGAATACTAATGAGAAGCTGTCCAAAGATGTGATTGCTGAATTAATGGACAAGAAGAAGGAATCAAATTTTAGCACATCCATTCGGCCTCAATCAAAGGAAATCAGATAATAAATCAAGGAGCTATTGCCAGCAAATATTCAGTATCCTTAATTAAGCTCAATCGTAGTCTTGAATGTCTCCTCAATGTAAGTATGTGACAAGGAAAGTCACGATCGAATCCGGTCACTCCTAAGAGCAGGATTCGAAGAGGCACCCCTTGGGTAAAATCCCTTTGAAAATCTCGTGCTTCTATTTTCGGTCAAGGCTCAACGACTCTCTTCTCTCCTATAAGAAGTCTACTAAGATCAAATGGAAGATTTGCGCAACTACACACATTGTTTTCTAAATCTCTCTACCTCTTAGCCTAACCACTGTAATCCTCGGTTTATCAGTGTCTCAAAAGATAGGAAGAATTAGAACACAAAAGAGAGTTGTGTCATTATTCAAAATTCATTGTTGCTATACTTCGTTAGTGGTGAACGAATCAAAACCATCTGTATTGTGATACTTTCAAGATCTAAAGGGAACCCTTGTGACCCAAGGAAAACTGGATGTAAGTACCACACTGGTACCGAACCAATATAAAATCGTTGTGTGTTATTCTCTCTATATTTACTATTATCTTATATTATTCTCTTAATCTAGTCAACTAAAATCATCGTTAGTCGACTATTTTTTTAATAGACCACAATTCACCCCCTCTGGTACCTTGAGAGCCTACCATATGTTGGCCAGCCTTCTTCGAGCAACGGAAACAATTCTTATAAGAGGCTTGTAATAATTCCTCTTGCTCGGTATATGTAACATGACTATTTTGATGAGGTTCTTTTTAATATAAAATATCCTGTAAACAATTATTGTTTTTGTAACAAAAAATTTCCATTCTCTATTATTCAGTAAAAAACGGAGATGCTCAATTAATCATGTTATAGAAGAATTTATTCACTATTTGATGAAGCCAAAAGAATTAACCAAAAATTGGATGCTCTTTTCAAATATTGTTAATTGTTAAGTTCTTCGTTAAATTCGAAAGTTATCTTGAACTTTACTGCTCCAGATAATATAAACTAACGTAATCATAGATATATTCTCCCGTTATTTGTTAATTTCAAAAGTTGTCCTGAAGATTACCAATGAACTTTAATATTTTAATTTCTAATTTCAATAACAAGAAAAATGGAATGTAAGTAGGCAATGAGCGGACGTAGCCTATTAAGACAATGGATTATTAGAGATATATTCATCGGTTCTTTGTTAATTTCCAAAAATTTGTGTTTATGAACCAACTCAAATTAAATAAACTAACCTAATCAAAAATATAATCTCCACTGAAAATATGACCCTGTCTCTCAAATTAGAGATAATAAAGAGACGTAGACGAAAATAATTACTTTCCGTCTTTACTAATGATAGTTACGCTGTCCTCTTGACTTCAATGTGTTTATTCATAACTTCGTGATTGAAAATAACATAGCATTTTAATACTTTCACCAGTGTAGTAACCAATAGTGCAAAATAAAAAATTCTTTCTCTTCGATAATGTAAAAGAAAATGACAGAGTAACCAAAGTCTGTTTGGTTAGGACAAAAAAAGTTTTTTTTGATAGTAAACTTACCCCTGCTTAATTTTTAAAATTTTTTATTTTACTTTTTCCGAATGTAAATGGGCAAGTGGATAGTAAGGGAAGAAACCTAAATATTAAAAATGAAAAGAATTTCTTGGGGAAAAAATGAAAGAATATAATGGTAAGAGATAACCTAATAAGATACTACAATCATTATGCTAAAAATGTCAAACTCCAAAACTCTGTGCAGGCATTGGACCACAAAGTTGCTTATTAGTGCAATCCTATTAAAGCCACCGCTGAAACAGTGTAATTATTTCTTTAAATAAAAAATAAAATCACAAAAAACTATTCTTTTTTAATTACTACAATTTAGATGATTTAGTTTGACTTGGCACAAAGTTTAAGAAAAAAGGAAGAAATTTTTTGAAATATGTGGTTCTAAAAGCTTAAGGTCAAAAACTTTATGGAATTATAATATTTGTGTGAAAAAGAAAAATTTAAAGTTAAATTATTTTTAAATATAGAAATATGTTATTTTTTTCAAACAACTAATATTTAAAACGGAGAAAATAGGTGTTTAATGCTTTGGTCCCTATCCCTTTTTCTTGGTGTCAATTGTATCGTATAAATGACGGGAAATCATTCTATACGACAGAAATGGGGTCCATTTCGATCTCGGCTCCCGACTTGTTTCCGGTAATAACAAACAAGTAAACTTTAAGAAGCCATTCCTATCTAAGAAACAAAGGTGAAAACAATGAAGCACCCGCAATTTTGTATGAATAGTATCGATATATTATCACTGACTTGTAAACGTTTTACCTTTGATAGTTTTATTACTTTTGCATTATTTATTCGAATGTGTCAGCAATATTTTCAAAGAGTACTATGACTTGTATAATTTTATTGCCAATCAAGTATTCGCATGGGTGTGGGTGTTTGTTGTGTGCGATAAATGCCGATGCACCTACCATATTCTGTTGCAAACTATTCTTTATAAATAGTTGAAAACACTTTAAAAACATGTATATATAGATCAATGCACTTACTGTTACGAAATTGATAAGTTTTGTGTCTTGTTATATTTTGATAATCTAATAAATTTAATAATAAAAATCAGATCAGGAACCTGTTATATATAGCCAAAGCACAACACATCTCAAGTTACTGCTCACAATTGTAAAGTCGCTGTAAATATTCCTCTACACACACAACAGTGTGAACAGTGCAGCAGCCACTTTACGGGAAATGACTTGTACCGGATATTGGCTTGCATCATCCAAGTGACATCACTTGGATATTATTAACATGAAACAATGTAGAAAACACACACTTGCATATCCGAGAATTAATCAAGTTTCTTCTCAAGTGTGTTGCCATCTTGCAAGTGACTTCCAGGCTTCAAGAATAAAGAACAACATACCGAAGGACCAATTTCCAGCATTTTGTTATTATATGTCCTTAGTTGTGTTGCACCTTTGTTAGAGTGATTCACTTGTAATTCCTACTTAGCTTAGCTAGAAGCATTGTGTAGGAAACTATTTGTAAAACCATAAATTTTGTGTTTGTGTCTTGTCTAGAGTTAGCCTGTGAGCTTTGTAATAGAGTTATTACAAGTGAGTGACGGATTAAAAGTTTAATTCATAGATTATAATATGTTGTAATTTAAAAGTTGCTGGTTAGTAAAGTTAAAATCCTACGAGTGTAAGTCGTGGATTTTAATCCCGTGAACTAGAAGATTTTCACGTAAAATTTTATTATGTCATTTACTTATCTATTATTATTATGTGTATTTTATGGGAATTGATAGAAAATTAGGTTCCCTATACAGTGGACCCTAAATTTTTATAAGAAATAATAGTACTAGCAGATAAGACCATTCCTATCTGCGAAAGAAAAAGTTGTTTGTCTCCAGCAATAAAGTAGATAAGGGATAATAAATATGAAGTCACAAATACTAATTGGACTTACGAAAGAGTTGATATGTTCGAGGCACATGAAATACTATCCCATGGTTACGTAATTATTTATCATTATCAATTTAATTATTGATGAGACCAAATCCTTGAATACTTTTTATGTTTTATTTATTTAAGAAGAATCAAGAATGTACGTATACGATTGACTAGTATAGTGTTGTAACCAAATAAATATTAGCATGGGCGTTGTATTTACTGGGAATGGTGCCATGATCCAAATTGTATGCTATGAATGCTGATGCACCTACCGTATAATAATTTGAAAAGTCTATATAATAATTTGAAAAGTCTTACTTTGCACGTATTATTACGAAAGAATAATAAATTTAATGGTACTTCACACTCACTTTCGTAAAAATATTATTGACATGTGACTGGCGACCAAACGACATAACAAGAAATATTATTTGCTTCCAACCTTACACTATGACAATGCTAAACGAAAGTAAGAAGGGAAATAAGTATGAAAAAAACTTATAAGAACACAAGAATGAAATTTAAGGAAGATAAAATTCAAACACCATTGTTAATGATGTAGTAACTTATTTAACTTAATGTTTGGACGAAAGAAGAATATCACTGACCAACTTTTCAATGTTCACATAAGATGACCCTGAATGTTGTTTAGCAGATGCTTCAGCCAATTCCTTCCATTCCATTGCCTTTTTCTTCATTTCTTTTCCTTTGGCCCCAACCATCAATTCCCTTACAAGGCTTTCCACTTCATCTCTCTTCACATCACTGTCAATCTCCATTCCAACATCCCATTTAGTGACGGAAAACCAACAATTTGTTTGCTGTTCAGCGAAAAATGGCCAGCAAATCATAGGCACCCCACTGCTTATACTTTCGAGTGTAGAATTCCATCCACNGATGCACCTACCGTATAATAATTTGAAAAGTCTATATAATAATTTTAAAAGTCCTACTTTGCACGTATTATTACGAAAGAATAATAAATTTAATGGTATTTTTCACTTTCGTAAATTATTATTGACAGGCGACTGACGACCAAACGACATTAAGCAGGATATATTATTTTCTTCTAACCTTACACTACAATGCAAAACGAAAGTAAAAAGGGAAATAAGTATGAAAAAGACTTACAAGAACACGAGAATAAAATTTAAGGAAGATTAAATGATGTAGTAACTTATTTAACAATGTTTGGACGAAAGAAGAATATCATTGACCACCTTCTCAATGTTCACATAAGATGACCCTGAATGTTCTTTAGTAGATGCTTCAGCCAATTCCTTCCATTCCATTGCCTTTTTCTTCATCTTTTTGCCTTTTCCCCCAACCATCAATTCCCTTACAAGGCTTTCCACTTCATCTCTCTTCACATCACTGTCAATCTCCATTCCAACATCCCATTTAGTGACGGAAAACCAACAATTTGTTTGCTGTTCAGCGAAAAATGGCCAGCAAATCATAGGCACCCCACTGCTTATACTTTCGAGTGTAGAATTCCATCCACTGTGAGTCAAGAATCCTCCTATTGCAGGGTGACTAAGTACTTCTTCTTGTGAACACCAACTAGCAAGCATACCTCTGTTCTTCGTTTCTTCCACGAATTCGGGTGGAAGAATCGATGCATCACCTGAAACAATATCAGGTCTTATGATCCATAAGAATGTTTGCTGGCTGTTTGCAAGTCCCCAAGCAAACTCAATAAGCTGATTAGGAGTCATGACAGTAATGCTTCCAAAGTTAATATAAACAACAGAATTTGGTTCTTTGGTATCAAGCCATTGTATACACTCTGGTTCCTCTTTCCAAAGGCTGGATCTAAGTCCCTTCAAATTCTCATCATCAACATGTTTCACTAGAAAATGCAAGGGCCCTATGGGGTAGACTGGAGGAAGAAGATTTCGGAGCGATTCAAGAACTTCAGCCTCTAGTGTTTCAAATGTGTTGAGGATAATTGCAGAAGCCTTTCTTGCTCTCTCTGTTTCTTGGAAGACAAATTTGATCATGAATTCATCTGGATTTGTAGTTCTCAAGAAACTTGGAAGATCCCTTAAACGTACGTCTTTCATGCCTGGTATAAAATCCAATGTTGTCTCTAGGTATCCATTTGTCAAGTCACTCGCATCTACAATTTCCCAAAAAGAGAAAAGGGTAAAACACGTGCACATCCAATATAATGGGAATTAGCTATAGACATTAAAAGTAACAAAAAGTCTCAAAATAGCTAATATCTTTCCATCTGCCTAATTTATTATAAACAAGAGTTATATGCAGATACACGATGTAATAACTAAATAAATCAAGATCCGATAAATCATTAAAGCATAACAACAGTGAATCCAAGATGTAGAGTTAATAAATTAAAAGTAATATTGTAATCTTACTATACTATACATTTTTAAATTCTTGTTTTGTGTGTACACATAGTTCAAGCAAAAAGGGATTGGTTACTAAACCCAACCTAAGGGAGCCGCTTATGTAGGAGAAAGTATTTGTACCTTTAAGTGGAGCATATCCTTTTTCAATAACCTTGCAGTAATGCATGTAACCTAAGAAACCACAAGCACTAGTGGTCCAAAACAGAACTTCAGGGACTCCCAATTCTTGTGCAGCGGCTAAGGTGAAGCTCATGACACCATCCGAGACGATGCACGAGACGGGTGGCACGTTAGATATGTTAGTATCGTTGAGTTTCGCAAGAAGATCCCTAAAAGGACCCAAGCAAGTATTGGTTGTAGATTCACACAAAGAAGGTATATCTTGTGTGGCATCTGCATCACATGGCGGAAGTCCGTCTGGAATGGTCTCAAAACGGAAAGAAGAAAGACCCTTGAGAGAATCAGGGCCACGAGATTTAAGGAGACGTCTGTGGTTAAATTCAGTATTGACAAAAGTGATGTGAAAGCCTTTGTGATGAAGGATTTTGACTAGCTTTAACATGGGGTTAATATGGCCTTGGGCGGGATATGGTATGCAAACTGCATGTGGCTTTGTTAATTCAGCACCAATGGAACCCATTCTAAATTTCTCTCTCTCTCTCTAAATGTCTCGAAAGGATCTGGATGATTTTGGCAAGAAGGATTGAAGAAATGCAGAGATTTATAGATGGAATAATGAAGTCAAAAACATCAAAGAAAGTGCCAAAAAGATATCACGCCAGACTGTTACAAAATGGGAAAAATCTGCAAGTTGATTTGTGTTGGCTGAAACGCTAGTTTCGAGGTCAAAAATGACTTACTGCGGTATATTATACTAGTCCAATTCATTTTTTGTCCAATTTCTCCACGAAAACTGTCATGCAATGCATAGTTGCGTCGAGTTGAAATCTTTTAGAAGTGGTGATGATGATGGTAATGAATTATTGATAATAATGATATCATTATTAATTATTTGTGTGACGTGATTTGATCATATTAAAAATAACTTTTTACCCATGCACCTATAATTTGTGAGATGTGTGGCCTAAAAAATAAGATAAGTTATATGATATGTAAATTAAATACACGTGTAAAACATCTTTACACGTCCATATTAAGTTAAGTTCATATACTCAATGGTAATATGGTCGATCGATCGGTTTACAGTGCGATTGTGTAATTTTTTATTGCATAAAGAATGGATACATCGATGCCCACTAAATCTATTAAACAAGTCTTGAAATACGCCGGTGATGTGGACAGATTATCGAGTTTATTATTCATGTGGTCACTCAACTATTCAAAATTATCTACCAAAGTTATCTTTCTTTCAGTTGTAATAACAAAATTACTTAACTATGACTATAGTACTCAGAAGGTCACTCAACCAGATTTATCAAACATTTGATAGCCAAATACCTATTTTACCCTCTAAATTATCAACTTTTATCTTTTGCTTTTTTAATATTATAATTTTTTCTCTTTTTAATCAACATTTAAACTTACCTATAGAACAAAATATTTTATTTAAAAATAAAAATAAAAAAATATTTTTCTAGCGTATATAACGTCGAAATAATAATATAATTGAGCATAATATTCAAGAATATGCAATGTATATTACAAAAATATATTTATTTTAAATAATTATTTTCTATAGTACGTGCATGAAATATATATTTTAAAACTTCTATTTTCTTTCATTCTCTATTGTGTAAATAATTTTTTGAGTTTTTTTGTTAATATCAAAATTATTATTATGAATAAATTATTCTAATTAACTTTCTATAATGCTCAATATTTTATTATTCGAATATTATATATGCTTAAATACTATTTTAATTTATAAACAAAATTTATTTATTCTAAGGTAAGTTCATAATATAAATTAAAAGGCTAAAAAAAGAAGAAGATAAAAGTTGATAATTTAGAGGGTAAAATAGGTATTTGACAATAAAAATTTTAAGAAATCTAACTGAGTGACTTTTTGAGTGCTATTGACATAGTTAAGTAACTTTGTTGTTACAAACGAAAGAAATATGACTTTTGTAGATAATTTCGGATAGTTGAGTGACCATCTGAGTAATTGACTCATAGATTATCTGTATCACTATACATAATAATATAGCCATAACCATTATGCAATTTATCAAAATTTTCATACAAGAAGTCGGTCATGTGCAAATACGATTTCTATGCTTCTACATAGGTTAAGATTTGATAGCCATACCATTAAAGATGAACAAGAACATGTGGAACCAGTTTTGTCCTCTATATGGAAGATCACGTTTAACTTGAACTGTTGTAACTATTGTTAGAGTATGATCAGTTTTTCTATAGGTAATAATTTCTTCATTACAGAAATTCCCTCTAAAATATTAACTCCATGCATTTACTTTAATCGAGGATAAACTATGAGAGATAACATGCTTTATTGGTTTAACTGTTTCATTATTTATCCATGCATTTTGATATGATAAATAAATAAATAATAGGCATATCAACCATTGTCGCACTCACAAATATGATCTGTTTTTTATTGAACTTTTTTTCCAAATATAACTATATCTATTTCAGTGGAGAATAAAATAAGCCGGTGTCTATAGTGTTTTCATTGTTCTTTTTTAAGATGGTTTTTAATAAAAGAATTATAATATACTCTGCGTTTAACAAATCTATTGGGAATAACCAAATAATACTCTCATCAATATTTTGTTTAAAGGTAACTACCAATAAACTCACATAAAGCACGAGAGGGAGAGAGTTAACATTCAATCTGATTTCATGAGAGAGGAAAAATTAAATTTTAATAGTTGGGACGCATTTGTTTTCATCAGATTATGTTTTATTCATACATAGTAATCCAATTCAAATTGTGATGGCATCCTTAGCTAATGGGGCGGCATCAGACACTAGTAATGTAGACACGGTGCACATGGATACTTAGCCGATTAGTTGGGATCGATAACACTAGCCGTAAGAGACGGATCTAGAATTTAAGTTTTATGGATTCAGATTCTCAATTCTACCACATCTCATCTAGTTTAATGAATTCAAAATTTATTATTTATATATATTTAATAATATTTTGACCGAATTCTGTTGAACCCATAGCTTCTACACTAGATACGCCTTTGCTCACGGTACGCATGAATTCAAACTATTGAGACATTATTATCCTTTTAAGAAGAAAAAAAAAGAAAAAAACTCTTAAATTACCTAGACTTATATATGTCTTAACGAAAATTAAAAAGAAAGCATGATAACTTATGAAATTGAAATAGTGAGATTATAAAATTATAAATATCAAGATAAATATATCGACTGAGATATAAGATTCAGAACTTCTATGGGTGGAGTTTGTTTTATTGAGTTTAAATAATATTAACAATCATCCTTTTCAGGAATTAATTTTTAGCTTTTATTTAATAACTTAAGCATAACTTTTACTATAATATTTATGTGATACTTTTAAATTTTATACTCATTAAGGTGGGGGACATGCACAGATTAGTTGCTTTAATATTAGCAAAGGTATTATTTATATTGATTAAGCAAATAGAAATTGTTAATAACTAAAAGTATTTTTCAAAACAGATTTTGGAAGCTAGTCAAAGAAGCTTCAGGGCCATTAGTTTTGCGTCTACCACTAAATGACATTTATTGAGTTAGGTAAAGTAAAAATTCAGTTATTGCTTCACCGTTCACAATATGGCAAGACAAAACGTGGATACAGCATTTATTTAAGAGACCATATATAGACTCCTTTTTCTTTGATATAAATAAGTATACTCACCATTACTAAAAATTCGCTAAAAATCGACCAAAATAATCGACCAACGTTGGTCGGTTATGGCAAATTACCGACCAAAACGCGCCCATTACGATGTGAACGGTGTTTTGATGGTCAGAATGGCTTACCGACCAAAGTTGGTTGGAAATTACCGACCAACTTTGGTCGGTAGATTAAAACGACCATCTGACAAGTTTAATTACTTACCGACCAACTTTGGTCGGAAACATATTTTATTAATTTAATTTTACCGACCAAAGTTGGTCGGTTTAACTAAATTATATTTTTTTTATAATTATTAAAATTAAAACAAAACCGACCAACTTTGGTCGGCAATTGAAAATATATATTTTTTAAAAATAATTAAAATTAAACATTACCGACCAACTATGGTCGGTAATTTCAACAGTGCAAGCAAAATACCGACCAAAGGTGGTCGGTAATGTTGAATTCTGGGAATTCAATGTTCATTAACCGACCAACTTTGGTCGGTATTTTGGAATAATTTATTTTTTTATTAAAAACCGACCAACTTTGGTCGGTTTTTCTTGGTTTAATTTTGGCATAAAATACCTGTTTTGGTAGCNAAAGGTGGTCCGTAATGTTGAATTCTGGGAATTCAATGTTCATTAACCGACCAACTTTGGTCGGTATTTTGGAATAATTTATTTTTTTATTAAAAACCGACCAACTTTGGTCGGTTTTTCTTGGTTTAATTTTGGCATAAAATACCTGTTTTGGTAGCTACACCACCTGCCAGCATACCAATACAACAACACAACAGCAACAACAACAACAACAACAACAACAACAACAACA
>AWOL01S0087679.1:0-21581 GCA_000715115.1 Nicotiana otophora | reverse complement strand
AAAGTCACAAACCAATATTTTGTGACTTTGAAGTCACTAAATATTATCCACTGTGACAGAAAAATCACAAATTTTTACGATTATATTGGTAAAATTAATATTTTACCAAATATAATTTAATGTGGCGATGTTTTAATAGGCATGGAGTTTAAGAAATAAAGAAAAACTTTTCAAATTTATGGTCTAAAACAAGTCAGGAATGTTGTGTGTAGATTATTTCATTGAAGGTAAAAGAAAAGTCTAAAGTTAAATTATTTCCAAAATTAGAAAGAAGTCATTCTTTTAGTAGATTTTATATATATAATGTGTATTTTATATAGGTTTTCTATTTCAGTTTTTCCATTTATTCGGCTGGTTAACAACCAATCGTAAACCACTTAAGTTGTGATGAATTTACAACAACAACAACAACCCAGTATAATTTTACTAGTGGGGTCTGGGGAAGGTAGTGTGTACGCAGACCTTACTCCTACCCTGGGGTAGAGAGGCTGTTTCCGATAGACCCTCGGCTCCCTCCCTCCAAGAACTCCCCACCTTGCTCTTGGGGTGACTCGAACTCACAACCTCTTGTTGGAAGTGGAGGGTGCTCACCACTAGAGCAACCTACTCTTGTGATGACTTTGTATCTTGAATATGGAGCATTGCCGATGTCCAGATTAGTTTTCTACTTGTAGATTTAAATCAAGAATATTTGTAATGCAGATCGTCGTTGGGTCTTGATTATGACAAAACCACGTATGGAGCCTTTTTGGATGTTGATCCTGTTAAGCAAAATTTATCACTGAGGACTTTGGTAAGTTTCACTATCAAAATCCAAATCTCCGAAACTTTGTAAATATTGCAACAAAGTGTTAAATGTGATGATTGAGATCAAAGCATGCACTAGGTCATGTGATTGTTCTATCGATTGGTGATGTCTCATATCTATCACAATACTAAATGAAACTTGTATACGGGTGAAATCGAACTCATGGCGCATCTGGCCAGAACCCGGAGTATGCCGTCGGCCTTCGAAAATATCGAGGCCATAGTCCCGGAATCGGTCCTAGCCTCGAACGACTTCGAAGAACATTGTCAGACAATCTATCATAGCCAACAGAAGGCCGAAATATCCATGACTGGCCGAATATTACGGCGGGGATCTCGGCACGTATCGATAAGGAACCGATAATCAGTTAATCAATTTTTTTTTTACCTTTTATAGAGTTGTACCTAAAATAGGACTCCCCTACTATATAAAGGGGGTCTAATAATTCATGAAATACATTGTAACACGCACTCAATAGCAATACATTATTATTTTTCTCTGTCTTTAAGCTCTTGTTCTTTTTCATCCATACCGGTCTTGGTGAGCTCGGTTCGAGAGCTGCTATTTCAGTAAGGGTAAAACTTTTCAACTCGTGTGGTTTGAATTTATTTCGTCTTTGTTTATTCAATAACAATCTAATTTATTGGTTTGTATCAAATTAATCTGTGTATCCTTAAACCACTTATAAATTTAATTATTATCCGATTTTGAGGGTAAACAAACCTATTTATACAAAAGAGATTGACCGTTACCAAGCGCAAATCACTATCTGAACATGTTCCAAACTTAATCCAACCTAGGCATGATCTCACAGAGGGTAATGTAGCGTGCAGTTGTTTGTCCAACTACATTTAGCTAATCGTGTGGCTTTAACATTCAGCTGGCATGGCTTGTTTCCAATTCTCCAGCAAAGTAGTTACTTAGTCTCCCTGTGGTTATAAATAGTAATTCCTTGGAAGACCTCGTAAAATACAGTAAAATATTCGCCTGTTTGGAAGTTAAGAATAATGGCCTAGATCCTCCAGCTGATTCATTGGACTTTTAGATACAATCCGGTTTGGTGCAACTTTTGTCGATGGCCCGTTCATCTTTCCCATCCTAGAGTCCAAATTTTATTGTTGTCGCTTATCCCCTTAGAACACTTTTAGCTGATGACAATGCTGAAAAGTTGTATCATGCTGTTGAAATTTGGGCATCTTTTTCTGGCTCGGGTGCTCGCGTTTTTATGGATTCTTTTGACAGTAGTCTCAAGACTTTCCTCATGCCATGAGAAAAATAAAAGTCTTATCAAGCAAGTCCTGAATCTTCACCCTGAATTCTCGTAGTCCGGCTGGACTCATGTAGTAGGATGGAATTGATATCGGCTAGGTGTCTGCTACCAGATAAATGAAAAGCGTGATATCTCGCTTTGGAGGAAACCCTGGCAACTCCTCTAGAAACACATCTAGGGAATCTGTCATCACTGGAAAAATGTCCAAGTTAGGTGTCTTAGCACTGGTGTCTAGTAATAGTTATAAACACCTAACAGTGCTGATAAAAACTTAGGGTCCACCAAACTGTATAGAGAACCGGGTTCTTTATCAGTTCTCACAGAATACACACAAAGAGATAAGTAAATGACACAGCAGAGTTTTACGTGGAAAACTCCCAACTCACGGGATTAAAAACTACGACCTATACTCGTAGGATTTTAATTTCACTAATCGAGCAAGTTTAGATTATAACCTAGGAATTAACACATTATTTCCTAACTCACTTGTAATAACTCTATTACAAGCCTCTTTGTAATAACACTATTACAAAGCTCACAACTCGACTCACTCTAGTCAAGACAAAAGCACAAGGTTTATGATTTTACAAAAGGTTTCCTACACAATGCTTCTAGCTAAACTAAGTAGAAATTACAAGTAAATCACTTTAACAAAGGTATAACATAACTAAGGACATGTAATGACTCAATGCAGGAAACTGATTCTTCGTTATGATGTTCTCAGTTCTTGAAGCCTTGAGTGTCACTTGCAAGTAGCCCTGAGTGTATTGATTTTCCTTTGCTTTATGTTAATATTACACAA
Organism: Nicotiana otophora; assembly: GCA_000715115.1. Classification (NCBI taxonomy): domain Eukaryota; kingdom Viridiplantae; phylum Streptophyta; class Magnoliopsida; order Solanales; family Solanaceae; genus Nicotiana; species Nicotiana otophora. The sequence continues at coordinate 18,701 of AWOL01S0087679.1, read as the reverse complement.
ATGCCATCACTTGAGTGATGCAAGCATATTTGGTACAAGGGCATTCCCCATAAAGTGACTGCTGCACTGTTTGCACTGTAGCGTGTGTGCTGAGAAACAGTTGCAGCCACTTTACAACTGTGGAGAGTTGACTGGTACAGTCAGCAAGGGAACTGATGTCTATTTGTTCCCTCTGTTGTTCCTTTGACTCTGAATGTTGGAACATGTCCCAGACTTGAGATTTGTTGATGTTGAGCACTTTGAGGATGTGGAACAGGTTCCCTATCTGGTTCTTAACATTAAGTTTGTTAGATCATCAAAACATAACAGAACACATAACCTATCAATTTTTTCCTTTTTGATGATGACAAACATGTAATTGAAATTCCCCCTGAGAACAAGAGTGCCATAAATATTTCATGTATTCACCCTGAACATGTTCCCCCATGTTCCCCCTCAATTACTTTTCCCCCCTTTTGGCATCATAAAATGATTAGCAACAAGTAATAAGCACAAAGAAGTCCAGCAAGCTTAACTCATACCGCATGTGTGCACACAAACATGACTAAGAATAGAGCATAAGAGCAAGGCATGCATGGCAAAAGGATGGAATACTCATTGATTTGGAAATAAACAGGGAGCAGAATTAGCAGTACCATTTGTTACATAACCATTCATAAAATAAAACAACATAAAAAGCACCAGCCACTAAACATATCAAAACAAAAGGATCAAAACAGAGGACAAATAACTTGAACTGGACACTGGGAAGGGAACGATATTTAAGAAGCACTGAAGGGGGAGGCAGAGAGGAAGAGGCAAGGGTTATAAGGAGAATATTCATTCGAACATTTGCTGACACTTGCTCATTATGCAATCTCTCATTTAGGTCCTCGACCTGTTTTCTGAGTGAAGTATTTTCCTTGGTCAGAAGGGCAACCTCTGTGCCTTGTGTACTGCTGGAACCAGGTGCCTCCTGGGCCTGACTAAGCTGTCCCTCAAGAATGACATTCCGTTCCTTCAACTTCCTTATCTATTCATTGGCAGTGTTCTGAGCTTCAATCAGTTGAGAGATAGTGGAATTGCTGCTAACTCCTCCTTTCTTATCGATGCACTCACACTCTTCTAAGGTGTTCTTGGAGAAGCTGCTTTCGAGTACCCACTGTAGCTTTTCCCAAAGGAACTTTGAAGAACTCAAATACCTTAGTGAGTAAAAACCCGTAGGGCAGCCCATGATTACCCTCCTTAAAATCTGCCGCTTTCTTCATGTGCTAAATCATGATACCCGGCAGATTGATGGTGGAGTATGCATCCAGTGCTTTCATGAGGAATAGGTCAGATCATGACGTAATGGAAAGCCTTTCAGCACGAGGGAGAAAAACTTTGTTCACCATCTCGAACAACAATTGGTACACTGGAAGAATGGCTTCTTGTGTACACTAGTAGTAGGCCTTTTAGAGTGGACAGTTTGGGAGTTGCCCTACTACTCCTAGCAGCAATGAAACTAGCAACAGAGATGTTGTCATAATCTTCCTCACTATCCTCATTCTCTTCCTCAGAAAGGGATCTCATCTAAGAAACAACAATGGTTAATGGCTCAACATCGAAATGAGGAGAGGGAGCGGGATCAGTACTGACCTGGGGTTCTTTTGAAGAACACGAAAATTCATCCCAAGTGGGAGTAGAGAGCTCCTCTTGGGCTGAGGGATCAGATCCCTCATGTGGTTTCCCAGTAGTACGTTCAGGTGCCAGATTTTCAACAAGCACTAGTTCCCTACTCTCTACTTGTAGACTATCACCTTTCCCCTAAGACCCAATGGTTTCAGAAACACCTTCATAGCCACCAACTAAACACCCCTCAGCAGCTACTAACAGCATATTCTATATGGCTTATTGGTCATTCAACCCTAATGTAGATTCAGAAGGCACATGAAGAGTATTACCTGTAGGATTGGCAACATTCAAGTCAAGATTTGGGGTAATTGGCATTGATTCTTCACCACTATAAACCGCACTATGTTGTGGCTCAGTGCATTCTTCAACTTGCAGACTAGAAACTTCATGATTTTCATCTTTCTCTGTTGTTTCTCCCTCAGCCATTTTTTTCGGCAAGACTGAGGGAGAGGTCGCATCCACAAACCTCTTTAGGTTCGAATTTTTGCGACTCCGATGAGAACCAGAACTTGATTGGGTTGGAGAAGAAACAGAGGGTGGTTAGGAATCTTGTTGAGGGTTTGGATTAGATAACATGGGAGACTTAGTGGGCGTTTGGACATAAGAATTGTAAAATTCCAAAAAAGGTGAAAAAACATTTCAAGTGAAAATGGTATTTAAAAATTAGAGTTGTGTTTGGTCATGAATATAATTTTAGGTTGTTTTTGAAGTTTTGTGAGTGATCTGAGTGAAAATTTTGAAAAACAGCTTTTTAGAATTTTTAAATTTTTGAAAAATTCCAAAATGCATCTTCAAGTGAAAATTGAAAAATTTATGACCAAACGCTGATTTCGAAAAAAGTAAAAAAATTTCAAAAAAAGTAAACTATTTCTTATGTCCAAATGGGCTCTTAGACTATGTTGCATGTACTTGTTGAGATGGAGACACAGTGGGGACAACATCTGAAAGAGTTGAGGCTTCTAGATGTTTAGACATGGTGGGGTTTTGTAGTAAGAAGAAGGAGTATTTGGTTCTGAGAGAAAAAAGGGGTTTTTGCCTTTTGATGCGAACAGTGATGATAAGGACACCTTTTGGGTTTATTTAACGAGGGTGAGGGACCGGTTGGAATGGGTATTAATGTTTCTGGGTAGACGGGTCGCTTACTAACATGTACGACTCTTGGGTTCTAAAAAGGGAAAAAAGGAGAAAATGAAATTTTGATGACGTGGCACTTTCTCAGCCGTTAAAAAGTTGTGCGTGAGAGTACAAAGGAACTACTAACCTGTGTCATGGGAACCAGGTTCCCTGACTACTTTTGTAAATGTGAGCCGCATTCTTTACCAACATGCAATACCATTGGCTTCTTGTGTGCTGTGTAATTGCCATGTGTTTCTACCTGTAACAGTATAGAAATGAGTTAGAGCTTGCCAGAAAACACTTTTTAGCTGTTTTACCTGTTCATTTCTTTCATAGCCAATCATTGAGGGACTAGGTGCCCAGCTTTATTTCATCAACCCCTAGTGCCAATCGATTTTTTTCAAACTGCTCTTTGCTCAGTGCTTTGCTCAGTGCTTTGGTGAAGATATCTGTAATTTAATGTTCTGTGCTATAAAACTTCATGCAGATAAGCCCTTTTCAACATTATCTCTGAGAAAGTGATGGCGCACATCAATGTGCTTTGTTCTCTTATGCTGAACTGGATTCTTTGCCATGTTGAGAGCACTGGTGTTGTCACACAGTAATGGCACACAATCAGAAAATACACTAAAGTCCTCTAACTGCTGCTTGATCCACAGTAGTTGAGCACAGCAAGAGGCAACTGCCACATACTCCGCTTCTGCAGTTGAAAGAGCCACTGAGTTTTGTTTTCCCGTACCCCATGAAATTAGACATGATCCTAGAAAGTGTGCCATGCCAGAAGTGCTTTTTCTATCCACTAGATAACCAGCATAATTAGCGTCAGCATACCCGATCAAGTCAAAATTGTCTCTTGAGGGATAGTAGAGAACCAGGTTCTGCATTCCTTTAAGATACCTCAGGATTCTCTTGGTAACCTTCAGATGAGATTCCCTTGGATTGGATTGAAACCTAGCACATAATCCTACGCTGAATACGATATCTGGTTTGCTTGATGTGATATATAAGACTGACCCAATGATGCCTCTGTACATGGTCTCATTCACAGGAGAACCAGGTTCATCCAGTCCAAACGAGTGGCAGTGGCAATAGGAGTATCAATGATTTTTGAGCTTTCCATCTCAAACCTTTTCAGAAGCTCTTTGATGTACTTCTACTGACTTATCATTGTGCCCTTAGGAGTTTGCTTAACTTGTAGACCCAAGAAGAAATTTAATTTCTCCATCATGCTCATTTCAAACTCACTTCCTATGAGCTTTGCAAACTCCTCACACAGAGAATCATTTGTTGCACCAAAGATGATGTCGTCAACATAAACCTGCACAATGAGCAGGTTCCTCCCCCATTTCTTCAAAAATAGGGTGTTGTCAATTTTTCCTCTTGTAAAGTCATTTTGTAGGAGAAATTTTGACAGCCTTTCATACTATGCACGAGGAGCCTGCTTCAGCCCATATAAAGCTTTGTCAAGTTTAAAAACATGCTCAGAATGCTCATGACATTCGAAGCCAGGAGGTTGCTTGACGAAGACTTATTCTCTTAGGAAACCATTTAGAAATGCACTTTTGACATATATTTGAAACAATTTGAATTCCATATAAGATGTAAAGGTAATGAGAATTTTGATGGCTTCCATTCGAGCAACTGGAGCAAAAGTTTCATCATACTAGATCCCGTCTTCTTGATTGTAGCCTTGAACTACTAGCCTTGCCTTGTTCCTTGTTGTGTTTCCAAACTCATCAAATTTGTTTCTGAATACCCACCTGGTTCCTATAACAGTTCTGTCAGTAGGTCGAGGGACCAAGTGTCATACGCTATTCCTCTCAAATTGATGGAGTTCATCTTGCATGGCAGTAATCCAGTCAGCATCTTTCAATCCTTCCTTGATATTTTTGGGCTCAATTTGAGAGAGAAAGGCTGAGAAGGCAAGTGAGTTTCTTAACTTTGATCTAGTTTGAATCCCTGAGTCAAGAGGAGTGATCACATTCTGAAGAGGGTGTGAACTTTTGTGCTTCCAGTTAGACACCTGAAACTCATTGTGAGAGGGTCCGGGTTGTTCTGAATGTGACCCATTGTTGACTTGAGTCCCGCTTCTCAGCTCAGCATCTGGGGTTCCTTGCACAACATCAACGACTATGTTCTCAGCTTCAGTTATTGTGATGGAGGAACCAGGTTCCTCTGCATCAGCTGGAGATACATATGCATTATCATCATTTGATTCCTTGACGTGACTCATCATGTCAGCCTTTCCATTTGCCATATCAATGACTCCACTAGGAACTGTTGACTGCTCTCCTTCTTGATCAATCTTATCATGTGAATCTTTCCCACATATGTGGTGTGATTCATCAAAGATCACATATATGCTTTCCTTAACACATTGAGTTCTTTAGTTGAAGACTGTGTAGGCTTTGCTTTGTGATGAATAGCCTAGAAAGATTCCTTCATCACTTTTAGTATCAAATTTTCCAAGTGCTTCCTTACCATTGTTGAGGACAAAACATTTGCAGCTAAATGTCCTTAAATGTGTTAGCTTGGGTTTCTTCCCGTTCAGCAGTTCATACGGGGTTTTGTTCAGGAGGGACCTAATCATGCACATGTTCACCAAGTAGCATGCAGTGTTAACTGCTTCTGCCCAGAAGCTTTTTGCAACGCCACTATCAACCAACATTGTCCTTGCCATGTCTTCAAGAGTCCTATTGTTTCTCTCCACAACAACATTTTGTTGAGGTATTCTTGGAGCTGAAAAATTGTGACTTATGCCGTTCTTATCATAGAATTCATCGAATTTTGCATTGTCAAACTCTATGCCGTGATCAGATCTTATACACACAATATTATGGTTCATCTTCACCTGGATTGTCTTCAAAAATGCAGCAAACACTGGAAAAGTTTCATCCTTGGTTTTGAGGAACAAGGTCCAGGTAAATCTAGAATAGTCGTCCACTATAACAAAAATGTACTTCTTTCCTCTTCTATTTGGCACCCTCAATAGGACCACACAAATCAATATGGAGAAGATCAAGTGGCCTTGAGGTGCTGACCTCCTTTTTAGGCTTGAAGTAGGATCTGACTTGATTTCCTTTTACACATGCATCACACACCTTGTGATCTTTGAAGCTTGACTTAGGCAGGCCACGAACTAGGTCATTCTTGACCAATTTGTTCCGCAAAGTAAAACTTGCAAGGCCCAATCTTCTGTGCCATAGTTCAACATCATTTTCAACAGCGCTCAGACATGTGAGATCCCCATTTTGCAAGGATTCAAAATCAGCAACATAAATGTATTTGTATCTTTTTGCCATTATGACCATTTCACCAGTCACAAGATTTGTGACTGTGCAGACTTTTGACACAAATTCCACTTTGTTTCCTTTGTCGCAGATTTGGGAAACACTCAGTATGTTATATTTCAAGATGTTCACATAGTACACATTTTCAATTGAGTGAGTGACTTCCCAATTCTTCCTACTCCCACAATGTATCCCTTTTTTCCATTGCCAAAGGACACACTTCCTCCTTGCAGGACTTTGAGTGCAAGAAAATCATCGAAGCTTCCAGTAATGTGCTTAGAACAGCCACTATCCATGTACCATTTTTGGCTTCTTCCTTTCACTGCTCACTGCACAAGAGAATCAAGGATTAGACTTAGGAACCCAAACAAGTTTGGGTCCCTTGTAGTGAGGAAAAGGGAGAATTAAACTTCATTTTGTCTAGGTAGGCAATACACGTTTTTAAAGGAGGGAACAGGTTACTTAGCATCCATTACCTTTTCAATAAAAACCTTATTTTTCGGTTGGGACTGAATTCTAGCCCTACAGTTTTCTTTAAAGTGACCAGTGTTGCCACAGTGAGTGCAAAGATAGTTATCAGGGACAGTAACATACTTGTTATGTGGATTGTAGGGAGTCTTTTCGTTTTGGAACCCGACTCCCTGTTTGTTCCCACCATTGCTTGTATACATGGCATCAATTATGTCAGAGAACCAGGTCCACTTTAGAGATTTTTCTAGGTCATTTTTAACTCTGTCTAGATCTTCTTGAAGCTGTCTACTTCTTTCAAGTTCAGCACACAGACTAGATTTCACAGATTTGAGTTTATTTTCAAGCTTAATGTGTGCCTCACTTGCAACTTCCTTTCCCTTTTGGACAATCCCAGAACTGTTTTGTCACACCCCAAACATGGGGAGGCGTGGCTGGCACCCGGTGCCGTACTTGCCCGAGTGAACCATTCTGTAACTCATGATCGTTCGACCAAAACTAGAACATACATAGGTCGAGTTAGCTGAACTCATTCCTTTTGTACTTATTTTGGGCCCACATGGCCACGACTCATAATGTACAGTAGTAAGTAGGAAAACATTGTATCAATGAACCATCTTTCTTAAAACATGAATACATATGGCCGTCAAGGCCTATGACATACTGTACAAAACGAACATTTGTCTACAAAGCCTCTAAGATTATTTGACATCAAATGGGATAGGGTACCAGCCTACCCATAAAACTATAACAAAACTCTGGCACGATGACTTATAGACTCGGCTGCACTCCGAATGAAGTGGAGTCTTACCGATCCTTCGTTGAATGCTAACCTCGTCTACTATGAGGGCTCGTCCAACTGATTATCTATACCTGTAGGCATAAATGCAGCGTCCCCAATAAAGGAACGTCAGTACGAATAATGTACTGAGTATGTAAGGCAGAACTGAAACATATCCGTAAGTCAACATTATTAAAGAGATATAAGAATCAACCTGAATCTCTGAAGTGCCACCGTATATGCATACTTAGCATACTTATATGTATAATGTTTCTCTTTGAGACTATTATCCATATCGTATGATGCATGACTTCCCAACTAATCAGTGGTAATTACTCGACCGGCTGTAGCGCGGTGGTAAATGCATGACTGCCCGACCGGCAGTAGCTCAGTGGTAAATATGTAACTGCCCAACTGCCTGTAGCTCGGTGGTAAATGCATGAAGATGCATGTATCACTATATTATAAATATTAACATCTTTATCTACCTCAATAGAGACTTAGGAACATACTTAGACATGCTTGAATATAACTTTACCAGAATGAATAGCATAGACATCCTTAACTGCTAAGAGTAGAACCATTTATGGAATAACATTACATTTACGTATCGTTACTTGGATTATTCCAAAAGAAAAGAAGGGATAGCCTTAACATACCTGAACCGACTTCCTTGACAATCCCTCTAACACATGTTAATTACGAAAAAATACGTGACGGCAAGATAGGAGTAGGGAAAGATCCGTATGATATTCTTGAGAAAGATTGCACCGTACTCCCTTATGAATGCAAAACCTTACGTTGCTTTGAATTGCTAAAGATCTTGCGTGCTTATGTGATATATGCAAATGCATATCAGAATGACTCAAAGTAACGTGATGAGACTCTTAAGAGTCATGAGACTCTTAAGTTTGAGATATCTTATACATGGATGTGGGCCCCACTTTGGATGACTTAGTCACAAAATGCTTCTTAATATGTGCCACCTTTTTACATGACTTAAGAGTCATTTCTTGGCTTGATCAAGACAACCTTGGGCTGCCACGTTAAGGATAGGATTTTTATTAAGCTTATCCAACAATTATCCCCTTAATTCCTTAATTACATGGTAATCTCCCACTAAAAATTAATAATTATCCAATTATCCACATAATTAAGAATTATCTTCAATTACTTAAAATACTACATATTTTTAACACACCTTATACATCTTACTATCATGGTCATATGATACCATATAATATCAATACATACACTATTTTATTAAAACATCCATGTAAAAATACATATATTTTCTCAACTTCTAATTTTTCTAATCTCATATAAAGAGTACAAATTTTTGAACGCTTAATTCTTAAAATGGTCAAAGATAACCTTCTTTTCTTGTGAGAAAATAATTTCTATCTTTACAATAAAAAAAATCTCATAAACTTTCTCATATTCTGTGTATAATTTAAAGCATATTCGAAAGTAGTAATATTAATAATTATATAAAATCATATTTTTCAAACCTTCTTTTAAAAAAATGTTCCACTCAAAATACCATATCAAATGTATATAACGGTATCAAGGTTGTTAAAATTACGGGGTCTTACAATAACATAGTCACAAATCCTCTATAATCTCATGAATGGTCTTAATCCCTTCAAGCTCATATGGATTACTATGACTCATCCTAATATCAATGTACGGGATGTAACATCCTTCCCCTCTTTAGAAACATTCGTCCTCAAATGTTAACTCTTAGAGATATACAAAACTTTTGCTATAGTCTCCTCTGTAAACTAAACTAAAATCCAACTTTTATTTGAAGTCTCGACTATTCACAATCTTTTGTACTTGAGTATCTCGTATCTTCTTTACCTTTACCTTACTCACTTTTCAATCTCGCATCGTATCTTCTATTTCTTTCATAACCTCCCTTCCACATAGGTGGAAATTACGCCTTAAAGCTCTATTGTGATACCTGCACCTCTGGTGCATACAAAATTCGGTGAACGCTTCATACTGACTTCTTACGACTCAGCTCTATGGAACGATCTGGAAATAAAAGAGTGGTAACATTTCCTAAATGCCCTATAGCCTCTCAATTATAAATGTGGCGCGCAACACACCCATAAGTGAAACTTTACTAGGCACGACTTTGTAGACTCCCTAGGACACGACTTGCCCTGATACCACTTTGTCACCCCCCAAACCTGGGGAGGCGTGGCTGGCAACCGGTGCCGTACTGGCCCGAGCGAACCACTTTGTAACTCATGATCGTTTGACCAAAACTAGAACATAAATAGATCGAGTTAGCTGAACTCATTCCTTTTATAACTATCTTGGGCCTACATGGCCACAACTCATAATGTATAACTGTAAGTAGGAAAACATTGTATCAATGAACCATCTTTCTTAAAATATGAATACATATGGGCCGTCAAGGCCTCTAACATACTGTACAAAATGAACCTCTGTCTATAAAGCCTCTAAGATTATTTGATATCAAATGGGACAGTGTACCGTCCTACCCATAAGTCTGTAACAAAACTCTGACACGATGCCTTATAGACTCGGTTGCACTCCGAATGAAGTGGAGTCTTACTGATCCTTCGCTGAATGCTAACCTCGTTTACTATGAAGGCTCGTCCAACTGATTATCTATACCTGCAGGCATAAATACAGCGTCCCCAACAAAAGGACGTCAGTACGAATAATGTACTGAGTATGTAATGCAGAACTGAAGCATATCCATAAGTCAACATTAATTAAAGAGATATAAGAATCAACCTGAATCTATGAAGTGCCACCGTATATGCATACTTAGCATACTTATATATATAATGCTTCTCTTTGAGACTATAATCCATATCGTATGATGCATGACTGCCCAACTGATCAGTGGTAATTGCCCGACCGGCCGTAGCGCGGTGGTAAATGCATGACAGCCCGACCGACCGTAGCTCGGCGGTAAATGTCTAACTGCCCAACCGATCGTAGCTCGGTGGTAAATACATGAAGATGCATGTATCACTATATTATAAACATTAACATCTTTATCAAATGCCTCAATAGATACTTAGGAACATATTTAGACATGCTTGAATATAACTTTACCGGAATGAATAACATAGACATCCTTAACTGCTAAGAGTAGAACCATTTATGGAATAACATTACGTTTACGTATTGTTACTTGGATCATGCCAAAAGAAAAGAAGGGATAGACTTAACATACTTAAACCGATTCCCTTGACAATCCCTCTAACACATGTTAATTGCGACAAAACACGTAACGGCAAGATCGGAGTAGGGAAAAATCTGTATGATATTCTTGAGAAGGATTGCACTGTACTCCCTTATGATTGCAAAACCTTACATTGCTTTGAATTGTTGCAGATCTTGCGTGCTTATGTGATATATGCAAATGCATATCAGAATGACTCAAAGTAACGTGATGAGACTCTTAAGTTCGTGATATCTTATACATGGATGTGAGCCCCACTTTGGATGTCTTAGTCACAAAATTCTTCTTAATATGTGCGACCTTTTTACATGACTTAAGAGTCATTTCTTGGTTTGATCAAGACAACCTTGGGCTGCCACGTTGAGGATAAGGTTTTTATTAAGTTTATCCAACAATTATCCCCTTAATTCCTTAATTACATAGTAATCTCCTACTAAAAGTCAATAATTACCCAATTATCCACATAATTAAGTGTTATCTCAAATTACTTAAAATACTACTTATTTTTAACACACCTTATATACTTTACTATCATGGTCATGTGGTACCATATAAAATCAATACATAAACTATTATTTTATTAAAACATCCATGTAAAAATACATATATTTTCTCAACTTCTAATTTTTCTAATCTCATATAAAGAGTACAAATTTTTATACGCTTAATTCCTAAAATTGTAAAAGATAACCTTCTTTTCTTGTGAGAAAATAATTTCTATCTTTGCAATAAAAAAAATCTCATAAACTTTCTCATATTATCTGTATAATTTAAAGCATATTATAAAGTAGTAATATTGATAACTATATAAAATCATATTTTTCAAACCTTCTTTTACAAAAATGTTTCACTCAAAATACCATATCAAATGTATATAACGATATCAAAGTTGTTAAACATACGGGGTCTTACAATAACATAGTCACAAATCCTCTATAATCTCATGAATGGTCTTAATCCCTTCAAGCTCATATGGATTACTACGACTCATCCTAATATCAAAGTACGGGATGTTACATGTTTCCCTTTTTTAATTTCTCTATTGCTTCTTTTAGGTCCATGCCGACTACCAACAAGTCATCTCTATCATTTTCTACGTCTTTAACCTTTTTAATCAGAACACTCTTTTCTTTCATTAAATCCTCGATGGTTTCTTTTAGGCCAGCCACTACGATTACCAAAATCATCTCTCTCATTTTCTACCTCTCCTAGCTCTATAGTTAATGCATTTTTATCATTTATAAGATTGTGATAAGCATCAATTAAAACATTTGCCAAAGATATAAGTTTGTTCTGAGAGTAAGACTTCAGATGTTTTTGAACGTCTAGAAAGTTTACCTCATCATCATGATTATCTTCATCATCATCAGATTTTGCCATCAAGGCAAAGATAGAATCATAATCAGCTGCTTCATTTTCAACTGCCATCATGGAGGTATCACCTTGTGCATCATCTTCTCCAGATTCGCTGGAAGAATCTCCCTATGTAGCAAGAGCTTGTTTCACAACATTGTCAGCAGCTTCTTTTCTCTTAATTCTTTTGTCAGGAATCGGGTTCCTCTTGGCTGCTTCATCTGTGTTGTGCGTGTGCTGGTCTTGCTTCAGGAGGGGATAATCCTTGATGAAATATCCTGGCTTCCTGCACTTATGACATAAGCCATGCCTTCTTGGCTTGTTGAAGCTGCCCCTCTTTGGAATACCTCAATTTCTGCGAACCATCTTCTGAAATCTCTTTATCAGGTAAGCCATATCAGCATCCTCACCACCTGATTCATTGTTGTCTGTCTTGAGGACCAGGTTCTTTTCCCTTTTGGGCTCTCTTCTCTCATGATCCTTTTTCTTCTTCATTTCATAAGTTTTCAGATTACTAATGAGTTCATCAATGGTCAGCTTTTGTAGATCCTTTGTTTGACTGCTTGACTTGAGTTATCCCTTTGTATGCTATTTGGAGAGATTCCTAGATCTCCTTTGCAGATTGACAAGCAGAAATCATTTTGTATTCGCCTGGTCCATACCACAGACGAGGATCTTTTTTGCTCAAAACGTCTTTTCTATAGCCTTGCAGTCAGCATCGTTGTACTCCTTCCTGGTCTTGGGAATTGTCACTGTTGGTTCCCCAATGGTCTTCATAGGAACAAAAGGACCATCACAGATAATATCCCAGAGCTCTAAATCTTCAGCCATGATAAAATCATGCATCCTTGTCTTCAACCATCCGTAGTATTGACCATTGAATCTTGCTGGTCTGTAGGTAGATTAACCTTCTTCAAAGTTTGGTAGAGCATCCATGAGGATCCTTTCTAGGTGTTATCTTGATAGAAAGAACCTGCTATGATACCAATTGATAGAAACCTAGGGTGCACCAAACTGTATAGAGAACCGGGTTCTCTATCCGTTCCCATAGAACACACACAAAGAGATAAGTAAATGACACAACAGAGTTTTATGTGAAAAACTCCCAGATCACGGGATTAAAAACTACGACCTACACTCGTAGGATTTCAACTTCACTAACCGAGCAAGTTTAGATTACAACCTATTGTAACCTAGGAATTAACACCTTAATTCCTCACTCACTTGTAATAACTCTATTAAAAGCTTCTTTGTAATAACACTATTACAAAGCTCACAACTCGACTCACTCTAGTCAAGACACAAATACAAGGTTTATGATTTTACAAAAGGTTTCCTACACAATGCTTCTAGCTAAGCTAAGTAGGAATTACAAGTAAATCAGTTTAACAAACGTACAACATAACTAAGGATATATAATGACTCATTGCAGGAAACTGGTCCTTCGTTATGATATTCTCAGTTCTTGAAGCCCTGAGTGTCACTTGCAAGTAGGCAACACACTTGAGAGGAAGCTTGATGAATTCTTGAATGCGCAAGTGTATTGATTTTCCTTTGCTTCATGTTAATATTACACAAGTGACATCACTTGAGTGATGCAAGCATATTTGGTACAAGGGCATTCCCCATAAAGTGATTGTGCACTGTTTGCACTGTAGAGTGTGCTGAGAATAGTTGCAGCCACTTTACAGCTGTGGGGAGTTGACTGGTACAGTTAGCAAGGAAACTGATGTCTATCTGTTTCCTCTGTTGTTCCTTTGACTCTGAATGTTGGAACATGTCCCAGACTTGAGACTTGTTGATGTTGAGCACTTTGAGGATGTGGACCAGGTTCCCTATCTGGATCTTAACATTAAGTTTGTTAGATCATCAAAACATAACAGAACACATAACCTATCAAGTGCTTAATAATCTATTAGCTCCCATTAATGATATCAACATTGTTGTAGTTACAACTTGATCACCACTTGATATGAATCGCAACTTTCTAAAACTACCATAGAGAACACTAAACTTTACATGAGATCTAAAGGATTCTATTACTTCTTCTATGAGGTGTTAGCTTTCTTCACGGAGCTAGAGTCATGCTTTTTCTTTTTCCTTTTCCTTCTTTTAACAGATAGATCATTCCATAGTAGAAAGCTTTGGCGGAGGGGAAAATACTTGCATCACAGCTAGAGTTTACCCTACTTTGGCCATCAACGACAAGGCCCATATGTTTGTTGTCAACAATGGATCACAACATGTCAAGATCTCCAATCTGAGTGCTTGGAGTCTGGAGCAAGCTCAGATCAACTGAAGTAGAGGACTAATCATTGACTAATAAATTTATCAGGGAAGATTAAGTTCTTATTAAATTTCGATTAAACCCTAAAGTTCGTTCTTTTGTTTAATGCAACCATGCATTAAATGAAATAATGAATATTTTGACCTGACTAGTTATGATGAAAGAAAAAAGGAAAAAGACTATGTTCGCATTTTCGTTTAAGATCAGGTCACCATTGACTTTATCAAGCCCCTTCTGTCCTTTTCTCTTTTGCAATAATTCTCTTTGTTTTGGTGGGATATCACCACATGAAGAGTTCTCATATGCTTGAAGAGTAGGATGCCACAAGATAAGTAGTTTCACGACGTAATAAATAGCCATTTGAAATTGAAATCATACAAAATACGGAGGAAGGAATAATGCTATCTAAAAGCATATAAAAGAACAGAAAAACCTACTTAAGTAACATGGAGGCAATGAAAGTATGTGCCATGAAAATTCACCATCTAAATATTAAAGCAACGGAATGGTTCAATCTATGCTTCTCATATGTACATTGATTCACAGGGCCACTGGGATGAGATGTTATCGAGGAAAAATCCAATAATGGAGAAATATCTACATTGCTTCTACTAAAGATTGAAGCAGCACTGTTGTAATCACATTTGAGATAAATATCAGCAGCTCTAATAAAGTCAATGGCTTGTTTAGTCAGGGGAACAAGATGCTCATCAGAAGTGCGACCACGGGATAAACATGACCCATATTCTTCTCCCTTGGACCTTGTATTAATTAGTCATACCTTCTCCCTTGGTCCTTTTTTTAATTAGCATTTACTGGAGGAGCTGCACCTATTGGATCCATAAATTATTTTCAAATGATACAATAGAAGAAACTAGTATAATAGGAATAATGAGATGGATAAAAATAAAATAACAGAATTCTACCTCCTGCCTCATGAGACATATTCAACCTAATTTTGCTTCGCGGCGTAGTTCTTTCCTCAAATCTTCATAATATGGAAGAGAAATATTCCAATTTGGTCATGTGGATCTCGAGATATCTTCTGTTTTATCCTTCATTGTCCAACTCTGGTTTCTTACAAGAACTCGGAATAAAAGGAAGATTTGAGAATTCCATATATGAATAACGTAGAAGTATACAACTGAAAGAAGATTTATCCATCACAGAGTTAGCAGCATATCCAACAAAATAGAGTTTCCTGATGGTAAGGCATTACCTGAGCATCACTTGTTTTATCAAAGCCTTCCCAGCTCCTCTGAATGCTAGCCTTATAACTACTTAAGTGGTGGATGCAAGCATTACCTTCAGCTATAGCTTCAACATTGTTTTGTACAACACTTTCATCAACAGCCAACAGGTCCCTGTGCACCTGCACTTGACTAAAAATCTACATAGTACAAGGTAATATTTAAACAATGGCATGAGTTTCTGATACCAAAAACATCCCCAAGAACAGAAAAAAGAAAAATAGGATTTTTCTTACAGCTTATCTCCTCCAAAAGTTCCTTAACTCATTTTTTTCGTGAAAGTCAGCTGCTCTTCAAGCCTAGAGTTGATCGACAGGTTAACTCCCGTAATTGACCCCTAAGCTGTCACGTCCCAAACTCGGGGAGCGCGATCAGCGCTCAACCGAGATAACCCGGCCGAGTAAACCTGTTAGGTTACCTTCTACCCAAACTCATCTATAAATAAAGAGGAGATGTACTCTATTAATCAAACGAAAAGATTCTATTAACAACTTCCTTATCATTCCCATTAGCAGGTTCATTCATAATTTCCCATTAGCAGCTTCATTCATTATTTTTAAAATATTACGAGTTTATAAAATTATTGAAAAACATGATTTCCAAATGNCTAATAAAGTCAATGGCTTGTTTAGTCAGGGGAACAAGATGCTCATCAGAAGTGCGACCACGGGGATAAACATGACCCATATTCTTCTCCCTTGGACCTTGTATTAATTAGTCATACCTTCTCCCTTGGTCCTTTTTTTAATTAGCATTTACTGGAGGAGCTGCACCTATTGGATCCATAAATTATTTCCAAATGATACAATAGAAGAAACTAGTATAATAGGAATAATGAGATGGATAAAAATAAAATAACAGAATTCTACATCCTGCCTCATGAGACATATTCAACCTAATTTTGCTTCGCGGCGTAGTTCTTTCCTCAAATCTTCATAATATGGAAGAGAAATATTCCAATTTGGTCATGTGGATCTCGAGATATCTTCTGTTTTATCCTTCATTGTCCAACTCTGGTTTCTTACAAGAACTCGGAATAAAAGGAAGATTTGAGAATTCCATATATGAATAACGTAGAAGTATACAACTGAAAGAAGATTTATCCATCACAGAGTTAGCAGCATATCCAACAAAATAGAGTTTCCTGATGGTAAGGCATTACCTGAGCATCACTTGTTTTATCAAAGCCTTCCCAGCTCCTCTGAATGCTAGCCTTATAACTACTTAAGTGGTGGATGCAAGCATTACCTTCAGCTATAGCTTCAACATTGTTTTGTACAACACTTTCATCAACAGCCAACAGGTCCCTGTGCACCTGCACTTGACTAAAAATCTACATAGTACAAGGTAATATTTAAACAATGGCATGAGTTTCTGATACCAAAAACATCCCCAAGAACAGAAAAAAGAAAAATAGGATTTTTCTTACAGCTTATCTCCTCCAAAAGTTCCTTAACTCATTTTTTTCGTGAAAGTCAGCTGCTCTTCAAGCCTAGAGTTGATCGACAGGTTAACTCCCGTAATTGACCCCTAAGCTGTCACGTCCCAAACTCGGGGAGCGCGATCAGCGCTCAACCGAGATAACCCGGCCGAGTAAACCTGTTAGGTTACCTTCTACCCAAACTCATCTATAAATAAAGAGGAGATGTACTCTATTAATCAAACGAAAAGATTCTATTAACAACTTCCTTATCATTCCCATTAGCAGGTTCATTCATAATTTCCCATTAGCAGCTTCATTCATCATTTCCAAAATATTACGAGTTTATAAAATTATTAAAAAACATGATTTCCAAATGCCAACATTTTTAGTTCAATTCCCAACATCAACCACAACCCATAACCTGTCTACGGAGCCTCTAAGTACAATAAGAAAGGTAATAGAGAAATGGCGATAACAAGGCCCCGGTTATACCTCAAAACACAGTGCATGAGAAACAAAAGATACACGACCCACGAAATGAAGGGGCTCACCAAGTCAGCTGTAGAAAATATACTGCTATCACTGTTCAATGTCGCCCGCTGTAGAACCACCTGCATCTATTAAAGATGCAGTGCCCCCGACAAAAGGGACGTTAGTACTGTCGAATAGTACTAGTATGTAAAGCTAAAAGTCTTCTTTCAAAATAGAATGACCATATAAGAAAAGACAACACACAAAAATAGCAAGTCACAATCAACAATATCGAAATGTCCAGTTAAAACATAATAAATTTTAAAATACAAACTTCGTATACAATTTCGGTTGGGAGATCATTAGCACCGATATACCACCGTCTTTGTTAGCACAGAGTCCGATCACGCTCGATCGGCTAGGCCATCTCCCCACGAACAATGTGGTTTGACGAGTGATGCGAAAGAAAGTTGTTACCAAGAGTAATACCACCATGTGCGCAATATGGCATCCGATCTCCACCCGATCAGCTAGGACGCCTTCCCGCATATGTAGTGTGAGTTGACTTTTTCAATCGACAATTGCTACCAGTTTCATCCAAATTAAGGGTAATAATATCATAATTTCTCCAATATTTTAATTTCATCCCAAATAATAGGAATAATCACAATCCACCCCTATACCGGCACTTGCAGTTTCAGGTGTGGGCCTTATGACTCATCCTTTCTCGATTTTACTAATGATGCCCCCAAAAACATTTTTGATTTGATTTGAACACAAAGGTAACATAAATACAATTGTGTTCACCTCAGTATTTTCACATTGTATAAATTCTTATTAGTATTTCTAGACACTCACAACAACAATATTTCCTTGGCTCATTTGGCCATTCACAAGATTCTTTATTCCTGGCACGGTGGCCGTATTTTATATTCCACACTTTCACCTCTTTCAATTTCAAAGATCACCATTAAATATCAACGTATAGAATATTTTAGCAACCATATACCTCAAATTTATTAGTAATGAAAACTTTAAACACAAAAGGTTTCTTCCCAAATAATGGGGCATACCGACCAGTAATGCAAGCACACATCAAATAATAAGCAATCAATACACCATTTATTCTTGCAATACTCTTTTTCAGAAATGACAATATACAATTTCAACACCTGAGTATGTAAGAACTCGAATCACAATGGATATATTTGTAAAGCAGAACATTAGTTAAAGTAGCCACTTATGGGTATTAATTGAGTACAAAAGCTTTTAGGCAAATCTATTTTCGAAATTATTTTTAAACAATTGAGTCGGGGCTCATTTCATATTCTTTATCGCATTCTCTCAAATCATTTGCACTACTAGCCACAATCATAA
>AWOL01S0087678.1:0-11504 GCA_000715115.1 Nicotiana otophora | reverse complement strand
ATTAAAACTCAAATTAAACGATGAATATAATCATATATTTATGAAATGTAATAACTTCGGATATAGAACACTTACCCCAGTCGAAGACGTGAAGAAATTATCAAAATCGCCTAAGAACCGAGCTCCAAAATTAACTTTTTGTGTTATGAGCGCAAACCCCCATTTTTGGAACTTTTAATTCTGCCCAGGGAATTTTCTTCTTCGAGAACGCGGAATGCGCATCACATTCGCGAAGCACAAAAATGTGCTGCCCCAATTTCTTCTTTGCGAATGCGAGGGTTATCTCGCGAACGAGATGGCCAGAAATCCCAGGCCTTCGCGAGCGCGGAACCTCACTCGCGAATGCGTAGGCCAACGCGGTTGGTCAAACCCCAGCTCCCCCTTTTCTTCACGAACGCGACCACCCTTTTGCGTTCGCGATGCACAACCTGCCCAGCCCTTCGCAAACACGAGACTCCTCTCGCGAACACTATGAAGCAAACCAGATAGTGCTTCAAAAAAATTCCATCAAGGTTCCAAGTCCAAAATTCAATCCGTTAACCGTCTGAAACTCACCCGAGGGCCCCGAGACCTCAGCCAAGTATACCAGTAAGTCCCAAAATAACATACGAACTTAGTCGAAACCTCAAATAACATCAAACAACNAAGTAGCCTTCTTGGTTGTATTGACCTCGGGACAACTCAAATCTATCCAAATTAGTTATATAACTTTATAACAATTCCTCGAGAAACATTTTCGGATAATAAAACGTTGACTTAAAATTTTATATAAAACAATCAACCAAAAGTAAACACAAAGCTAGCCTATCGGAATCCAACAAAAGTTTCATGAAATTCGAACTCCCATTCCGATACGAGTTCAACCATACCAATTTTATCAAATTCCGATAATAACTCGACCTCCAAATCTTAAATTTTTGTTTTTGAAATGTTTTATGAAAATCCCAATTTTCCTCCATTAAAACTCAAATTAAACGATGAATATAATCATATATTTATGAAATGTAATAACTTCGGATATAGAACACTTACCCCAGTCGAAGACGTGAAGAAATTATCAAAATCGCCTAAGAACCGAGCTCCAAAATTAACTTTTTGTGTTATGAGCGCAAACCCCCATTTTTGGAACTTTTAATTCTGCCCAGGGAATTTTCTTCTTCGAGAACGCGGAATGCGCATCACATTCGCAAAGCACAAAAATGTGCTGCCCCAATTTCTTCTTTGCGAATGCGAGGGTTATCTCGCGAACGAGATGGCCAGAAATCCCAGGCCTTCGCGAGCGCGGAACCTCACTCGCGAATGCGTAGGCCAACGCGGTTGGTCAAACCCCAGCTCCCCCTTTTCTTCACGAACGCGACCACCCTTTTGCGTTCGCGATGCACAACCTGCCCAGCCCTTCGCAAACACGAGACTCCTCTCGCGAACACTATGAAGCATACCAGATAGTGCTTCAAAAAAATTCCATCAAGGTTCCAAGTCCAAAATTCAATCCGTTAACCGTCTGAAACTCACCCGAGGGCCCCGAGACCTCAGCCAAGTATACCAGTAAGTCCCAAAATAACATACGAACTTAGTCGAAACCTCAAATAACATCAAACAACGCTAAAACCACGAATCATACCCACATTCAAGCTGAATGAAACTAAGAGTTTTCAAGTTTTACATTCGATGCTGAAACCTATCAAATCAAGTCCGATTGACCTCAAAATTTGCACACAAGTCATAAATGACAGAACAGACCTATTCCAATGTTCAAAAAGTCCACTCCCGGTCAAACTTTCCAAACTTTAACCATGTTTTTCCAATTTTTGCCATTTGACGCTAAAATGACCTACGGACCTCCAATTTAACATCCGAACATGCCCCTAAGTCCGAAATAACCATACAAAATTATTGGAATCGTCAAACTTCCATTCTGGAGTCATTTGCTCCAAAAGTGAAACTTTGGTCAACTCTTTTTATTTAAGCTTCAAAAATAAGAATTATTCTTTTAATTTAGTTCCAAATCTTCCGAAAATCAAACTCAACCGCACACGTACGTTATAATACACATTGCAAAGCTACTCAAGACAACAAGTCGGGTCATTACATCGCAGAAGCGAAATGGGCAGGTCTGGGCAATTGTCACAGGTGAGAAGAATGTTATGCATTTGTGTGATCGCAGAAGTGTGAGGCTCATCGCAGAAGCGACATGTTGCACAAAAGCGAGGGAAGACTCGCACCTGCGTTTGCGCAGAAGCGATGAAGAATTCCGCAGGTGCAAGAGGGGCATTGACCAGTGTGCTTTCTAGAACCGTGATTTTTCTCGAAGATGCGAGCTCGCATGCGCGCTTGCAATGTCCACAGATGCAAAACTGACCAGAAACTTAAGGATTAAACTTGATCATTTTTTCATTTTCATTTTGGATTTTTGTAGCTAGGTTTTGGGTGATTCTAGATGGAGTTTTCACAAGCTATATTGGGGTAAGTGTTCCATATATGAAAGTGATTATATTTCATGTTTCTATGGTTATGTTCATCAATTATTAGTGAATCAAATGGAAGAAATTGGGATTTTTACAAAACTCTTCAAAACGGAAATTTAAGATTTGGAGGTCGATTTGTTATCGGAATTTGGTAATTCTTGCATGGTTGGACTTGATATCGAATGTGTGTTCGGTTTTTATAATGTTTGTCAGGTTCCAATACGCTGGCCCGGGTTGACTTTTTGGAGTAATTTTTCAATTCTTAGCTAAGATCATTATTTTATTATTTAAATTAGTTTCCTATATTTATAATTATAGTATGAATATGTTTTGGCTAGATGCGAGCCATTCGGAGTTGGAAATTGAGGGAAAAGGCCTACTAATTGATTGATTGAGCGTGGTTTGGGGTAAGTATCTTTCCTAACTTTTTGTGGGAGAAACTACCCCTTAGGTATTGAGTCTCTGGTGCTAATTGTGTCATGTAAAGTCCGTGTGCGAGGTGACGAGTATGTGCTTGGGCTTATTTGTGGAAAGTTGACCTTTTAGGGTCCTTAGGTTCTTAAGCTCATTAGATATGAAGTTGTTTTGTTATGTTAAGTTCCCCGTTTACTAGTTTATGTTAATTGGAATTAATTGATTTTATGTTCCACTCTTATTGCCTATTTGACTCTTGTGTGCCTTAATTGAAGTTGTTGCCTCTTCAATTGCCATGCTATCCTTTCCTAATTGCTTATCCTTAATTGAATTTGTTGTACCTCTTTCATAATTGCTCAACCCTAAATGAAGCTAGTTATCCTTGATCGTAGTAGCCTCATCCTTATTTGGAATTATTGACTCATGTTATCTCCCTTGATGTTGAATTGTACTTTTGTGGAATCATTTGTTATATATCATTTCTCCCTTCTTGATCTATTCTTATTGAAACTAGTATTTCCTACTGTGTTTATTCTTTGTGAGCTTGTTCTACCGTTTTTTTGTGATTCAAAGCTCTTGAGTTGATTTACTTGTCGTATTCTCGTGCTATTGTTGTTGCTGTTGTAGTCAGTTTGTTGAGCCGAGGGCTATGCACGGTTGTGGTATTGACATTGTTTAGATTAAGTGTTGTGTAATATGGGTACATGTTAAAGTCATTCTATTATGATGTTGTGTTTTTGGCATGTGATATTATTGGGAGGTTTTGTTCGGGTGTTTGCACGAGGTTTCCGCCGTGCTATTGTTACTATTGATATTGGCAGATGCGGCATGACAAGGCGGGATATATATGTATGATTGCGCATGTGGAGAGACAAGGTGAGAATATTATTATGCACGTGCGGTGAGACAAGGCGGGCATTTACTTTATTATTGCGAACGTGGCGAGACAAGGTGGGCTATGTCGTGGATTGATATGTGTTGACGTGTGATGGCCTGGGGAATTGTTGTTGTTTATATTTATGTAGTGGCGTGCCTAGCCTATGTGAGTCTTACTTGGTACAAATTGTGGGGATCGTTCCTTATGTGCCATTTATTTTTCACTACTCTTATTCGTTGGCCCAAATTGTGATATAATACTTGCACAATCATACATGTACTTTATCACCCTATCGGTTTAAAAAGATGAACACTGATGCTATCGATCATTTGTATGCACTCCGTCTACTTGTCTTATGTGTGATATTTGTTCTATTGGCAAGAGAGTCGTCCATGCAGTTATCAATTGTAATGAGGGCACAAGATGCCAAGTGATTAGGGTTGATGAATTGGGACCCGTGAATTTTGTGAGTTTTGAGGTTTGGTACCTAGTGGAGATTATTGAATAAACCTGGTGCAAAAGCGGTTATTCTTATCAAGTTGCTACTTGTCTTTCCTTTATTTGTTTTTTCACCGGATTTAAACTGTGTCCAACTTACTCTACTGTGTTAATACATGTGGTGCCCCGCTGCAAATTGTTGCTTCTATTTCCTATTGCAAGCACCGTATTATTATTGTCATTATGCGTAGTTCTGTAGATATATCATACTATATTTGTCCTATACCTATACTTGTTTGGGTTATCTAGTCTAGTAGGTGTCTTGACTGTCCCTCGTCATTACTCCACTGAGGTTAGTCTTGATACTCATTGGGTACCGCTGTGGTGTACTGATACTACACTTCTGCACATTTTTGTGTAGATTTAAGTAATTCCGAGTCAGTTGATCGCTCGCTGTGGAGACTCAAGTAAACCTGCTATTGCATTCACAGGTCTCGGAGTCACCTTCTGTATTGTACTCGTACTGTTTATCTCTATTTCGAAACAACTGTATTTAGAGATTTGTGTAGTAAACTTAGTTGAGCTTATGACTTGTACTACCGGTTTTGGGAATTGTAAGTTGTGTAATAAGGTTCCATTTCCTAATTATTAATTGTTGGTCAAATTCTTCTATTAATTCAGTAACTGTTAGGCTTATCTAGTCTTAGGGACTAGGTGTCATCACGACATTTTATGAAGGGAAATTTGGATCGTAACAAGTTGGTATCAGAGCTCTAGGTTCATAGGTGCTACGAGTTATAAGCGAGTTTAGAGAGTCTCGCGGATCGATACGGAGACGTCTGTACTTATCTTCAAGAGGCTACGAAACTATTAGGACAGTTCACTTCTTCACTTCCTATCGTGCGAGTTTATCTATCCCGGAATTTGACTTATTATCATTCTATTCTCTCATACATGGTGAGGACACGAGCTGCAGTTATTGATGACGTTGCCCCCCGGAGCAGGTGTCACTAGGGGTAGAGGCAGAGGGCGAAGAGGAGCATGTGTCACAACTAGAGCACCTACCAGAGCAGCAGTTGAGTAGCTGCCAGTATCTCCGGTTGGCGGACAGGAACTAGAGGTGCCTACTGTTACCCCCAGACTCTAGGAGACTTTAGTACAGTTCCTGAGCATGTATGGTACATTGTCTCAGGCGGGGTTGATTCTGATTGCACCAGCTACTTTGCAGATCGGGGGAGGGACTCAGACTCCCACCGCCCATACTCTAGAGAAGTGAGTCCACATTGGTCAGGTTCTAGGTGTCAAGGCTACTCAGCCTGTGGTCCCAGTTCAGCCAATGGTTAGGGCCGCAACATCTAAGGAAGAACAACTTAGACTTGCAAGGTTCAATAAGTATGACCCTCCTACTTTCAGTGGTTTGGCTTCAGAGGGTGCACATGGTTTTCTAGAGGAATGCCACCACATTCTCCGCACTATGGGTATTGTGGAGATGAGTGGAGCTGCTTTTACTATGTTCCACCTTAAGGAAGCGGCATATCAATGGTGGCGAGCGTTTGAGTTGGGAAGCCCGGCCGATGCAGCTTCACTTCCATGGGTTCAGTTTTCAGAGATGCTCATGAGAGATTGTGTTCCTCGGACCCTTCAGGATGCATGGCACGGGGAGTTTGAGTAGCTGTGCCAGGGTACTATGTCCGTGTTAGAGTATGTCATTAGATTCAGTGATCTATCAAGACATGTACCTTCTTTATTCGCTACAGTTAGAGAGAGAGTCCGTAGATTTATTGAGGGTATCAGACATGATATTCGGTTTAGCATGGCTCGGGAGTTGGAGTCAGATGTTCCATTTCAGTAGGTGGTAGAGATCGCCCGCCGATTAGAGGGTATGTGGGACCAGGAGAGAGAGGATAGGCGGGTCCAGGCGAGAGAGGGCATGCGAGGTCAGGAGAGAGAAGACATGGAGGCTAAGAGGTCTCGTAGACTGGAGAGATCTACTGGTCCTTATTTTAGAGGTAGGGTACGACATGGTAGAGGTTTTGTGGGTCAGCTAGTTTAGTTTGCACTTCAGACTTCGCATGGTATTTCAGGTACCCATGGGTCTCAGAGTACCTGTACCACATAGTTTCCACAGTTGCGTCAGCAGAGCGGTTGCTTTGAGTGTAGAGATACCAGCCACATAGTGAACGATCATCCCAGACTCCGGAGAGATTTGTCACAGCGAGGTATTCAGGCTATGAGTTCGGTTCCGATAGCCGATATTCCTGCACCGTCAGTGTACCCCAAAAGGGGAAGGCCCGACCCGTTGATGTGTTTCCTACCGTAGGACTGTGGCTGCTGCACTAGATGATGTCGTACACGTATGATTTCGATTTGTTATAGAGGAGAATCATTCGTATTTTGTTTCGATTCTGCTTATCGGGATGAGTCCTCCTATTTTGCTGCACATGTGAGTGAGTTTCATGATTTAGTAGTCTGCTTACGTGTTTATCCCTGTTGGGAGATTCTATAGTGGTAGACCATGTCTACCATTTTGTTGTTTTTTTCATTATTGAGATTTATGCGATTTTGAGTGACTTTTATTCCTTATTCTGTAGTTTTGATGTGATTTCTGGGTGATAGATTACGACTTGTGATTTAGATGTTGTACCGGTGTGAGAGTTCAGTATGTTGTGATTTTATCGGTGGAATTGAATTAGTGGAAGGTTTCGATTGGTATGATGTGCATTCTATTTACGATTCAGAGTTGAGGGTGAGATCCTCACAATGTCATATTTTTTGATGTGTTTGAATCGGGCTGTATGCCGCGGTGAAGTTATATCAGGATAAGTTCTTTGTGAATTGTTCATATGTTTTGATTCTCCCTTGTGTAATCAGTTCGTAGAATGGTACTGATAGGGGGTTGTGCTTGTCGGGCTTGTTTTATAGTTTTCTCGTGTGTTCTCTTTGCACGTTCAGTCATATTCGCATTGTGCTTATTAGGTTTTAGCTTGCTAGGTGTGTTCCCAAGTGGTGTTAGATGTAATTTGTTGATTCGGGTGCATAGTTGTGAGGTCTTCATGTTTATTTGCACCGTTGTCAGTGTTGTGAAGGTTTGAAATAGGATTCTAACGGATGTGAGGCTAATTGTCGGTGCTAGATTTGGTTATGGGCATCTGCTGTGGCTAGGGTTGTTGTTAAGGGCATATGTGTGACGTGTTACGTCGTGTGGTTGTGTGATGACCCGATATGTCATTTTTAATTTTAACCTTCATTTATGTATTCCGAGATCTCGAATAGCTCCATTTAGTCTTCCTCGATTTACGTGTGCAATCCGTATTTTATTCCGGAACATTTTATGTGAAAAACCAAAGAAAATGTGAAATTTGCCTTTAAAACTCATTTGAGTTAACTTCGGTCAATGTTTTGAGCAAACGGATCCAGATCAGTGTTTTGACATTTCCGGTGGGTCTGTATCATGATTTGGAACTTGGGTGTATGCCCGGAATCAAATTTAGAAGTCTCTAGCTTGAATTATCGCCATTTGATGGAAATTAGAAATTTAAAGGTTTAAAGGATTCTTAAATTTGGGCATAATTAGATTTTTGTTGATACCGGGCCTCGATTTGGATTCTGAGAGTTCGATCAGCTTCGTCATAATATTTATGACTTATGTACAAAATTTGAAGTTATTCCGAGGTGCGTAGGCACGTTTTCCATAATTGATTTTGGCTTCAAATGGCGAAAGTTGGAAAATGGAAGATTTTTAAAATGTTTGACCGGGAGATGACTTTATTGATATTGGGGTCGAAATTTGATTCTGGAAATTGGAACAGTTCTATTGTGTCATTTAGGACTCGTGTGCAAAATTTGGGGTCATTCCGGGTTGAATTCATATGTTTCGGCATAAGTTATAGAATTTAGAAATTTTATAAACTCATAAGTTTGATTCGAGGGGCGATTCATAGTTTCGGTATTGTTTGATGTGATTTAAAGCCTCGACTAAGTTCGTATCGTGTTTTAGGACTTGTTGGTATATTTGATTGGGGTCCCGTGGGCTTCGGGTGTGTTTCAGATCATTTTGGGCTACTTTGGATGGTGGTTTTCTTATTTCTCGTGTTGTTCTTCGCGTTCGCGAGGTGTCTCTCGCATTCGCGAAGAAGGATTTGTCTTTTGGGATTTTGTTCTTCACGTTGGCGAAGAGACTCTCACGTTCGCGAAGAAGGAAATGTGGTTGTCCATCACCTGACTTCATAAGCTTATATCTTGCAATCTATAAGAAATTGGGAGATGATCTAAAAATAAAAGTCGTAGTCCTTTGTGTCTAGGTTTTAGAAAATCAAACTGTTTGGCATTTGGAGTTGTGTACAAAATGTTATGATGGATACACTACAAGCTGTCTGGGAAGAGTTTGGAAATCGCGCAGAAGAAATTGCTGTTGCACAAGTTTGACTTTAGAAGCTTATATCTCGAAATCTATAAGGGATTGAGAGATAAGCAAAACATAAGAGTTGTAGTCCTTGATGTCTAATTTTCAAAAAGTCAAACCATTAGTTATTTGTAGTTTTGTACAAAATGTTATGATCATTATACTAGAGGCTGTCTGAGAAGAGTTTGAAAATGGTTGTTGAAGAATTTGTTCATCGCGAACGCGAGGGGAGGGTTGCGAACGCAAAGAACAAATCCCTGGGCAGCAGAATAAAGTCCACAAATGAGACTATGTCTCATTCTTCCATTTTTGGACGAAGGAAGCCCGGGTGAGGCGAATTTTCGAGAGTTTTTCAAGGAAAACATTAGGATAAGAATTTCTAATTTGATTTTGGTTAAAATACATGAATCTGTTGTTGTTTTTATCATGAAATTAGCGAATTGAGTTGAAAATGGTAGAAATTTTCTATACCTTAAATTTAAGATTTGGAGGTCGATTCGTTATCGGAATTTGGTAAATTTGGTATTGTTGAACTCGTATCAGAATGGATGTTCGGATTTCATGAAAATTTTATCAGGTTCAGAGAGGCAGGGGCATTGACTTTTTAATTCAAAATTTTAAGTTGACGTTTTATTATCCGAAATTATTTCTGATGAATTTTAATGAAGTTATACAATCAATTTGGATAGATTTGAGCTGTCCGGAAGTCAATTCAAGCAAGAAGGCTATTTTGGAATATCAGCATAACTTCAAAAAGGTAAGTATCTTGCCTAACCTTGAGGCGGGGAATTACCCCTTAGGCATTGAGTCTTATTTGGAAATTGTATGATTGAAAACCATTTACGCGAGGTGACGAGTACGTACTTGGTTTATATGTGCAATTTATACCGGTTACAATTTATCGACACCCTTATATATTAAATTGAAAAATTATTGGAACATAGTAAATCCTTTATTTGTCATGCCTCGTTCCTTGTTTGTCGAGTTTGTATTTTATATGATAATTTGGGGTGATTGCCACTTGGATTTTATGTGAATTACGTGTGTTTGTTGATTTGATATTTCTTGGAATTAGTTTCATTATGAATTTTTCATCTGCAAATAATTAAATAAGCTTAAAAAGAGGCAATATATTTATAAAAATATTGGATTAAAGAAGGTGTTGTCCTATGCTGAGTTGCTTTTCTATCTTTGTTGTTGTTTTTGAGGTTTTATATATGTTGTGTGGAGCCTTGGGCTATTTGCTTTGAAATTAATTAATTTTTGTTTTATCTTTGTAGTTGGTTGTGGCAGGTGGGCAAATTGTAATATGAATTGTTGTATTGTGTTGTCGTTTAAACACTCTCCTTGATGTTATTTATGCTTCCTAACTTACTTGTTAATGATTTACATGTGCTAGGTAAGAAAGAGTGCAAAGCACAAAGGGTGATGCCGTTCCATTTGAAAGTGTAAAGCACGAAGGGTGATGCCGTGCCATTTGAGAGCATAAAGCATGAAGGGTGATGTTGTGACATTTGAGAGTGTAAAGCACGGAGGGTGATGTCGTGCCAGTTCAGTTATATTATCATGTGAGGAAAAGTATAAAGCACGAAGGGTGATGCCGTGCTATTCTTAATATCCACGAAGGATAATGCCGTGCCATTTAATTTATATTATCATGTGAGGATGAGAGTAAAAGCACGAAGGGTTATGTCATGCCATTATTTTTATATTATCATATGTTCATGGCACGAAGGGTGATTCCGTGCAGGCGAGGACAAGAGACATACATTATATTGAGATATCTTTTTCATTGTGTATACATTCATGCCTTTATCTTGATATGTTATTGTGCACCTATGTTTTCTATCAGACTTGTACTCGTTGTTGCTTCCTGTGTGCCTCCCACTTTATTCCTTTTATTTGTTTTGGCATTTCTCCCACCTAGTTGGTATTGTTATATGTATGCACGGTAGGAAATAGATAAATGCACGAAGGGTGTTGCCGTGCCATATATATATATATATATATATTGGTTGAGAATGAGACAAGTGCACGAAGGTATTACCGTGCCATTTGATGTGATATGTTGAATATATTTCTCACACCGGAAAAGTTAAATAAGGTGTCACATGGTGACCTTTACTTGAAAGAATTATATTCAAAGGTATTTATTGAAAGAATTATATTCGAAAAATATTTACTTGAATGAATTATATTTGTCACGACCCCAAATTTCCTCCGTAGGATGTCGTGATGGTATATAGTCTCTAAAACTAGGTAAGCCTATCAATCCGGAATAACAATAAAAATCTGAAATAAATGAATCTGTAATTCAAATAATTACAACTCCCAAAACCCAGTTGAAATAAGTCACAAGCTTCTAAGAATTTATCCTCAATGTCTCTATACATCAGAGTCTAAAGAAAATAAGAAAAACAATATAATAAGGATAGAAGGGGACTTCGGAGTCTGCGGGCGCTAGCAGATATACCTCGAGGTCTCCACGTATGGATAATTCACAGATGCCTGGTCTGATAGGAAGTACTTGGATCTGCACAAAAAGATGTGCAGAAGCGTAGTAAGTACACCACAATCATACCCAGTAAGTGCCAAGCTTAACCTCGGTAAAGTAGAAACGAGGTCGGGTCAGGCCCTACTGGAAATAATAAAGGACATTGTGAAATGTTTAACAATATAATAACAATAAAATGACAATGAAACTGAATCAAGTAAGTAGTATGTCACAATTTAATTACGTAGAATAAGGACAAATAATACCTCGGGGAAAGAAAACAGAAATTTTCAACTTTAAGAAAATCACAAAAATAATCAAGGCAAATGCAACCATAAAGAAATATCAACAAGGGCACTCCAGAGGAACCACCTCGTAGGCCCAAATCATAAATAAATTCACAATATCTCATTT
>AWOL01S0087650.1:20889-33976 GCA_000715115.1 Nicotiana otophora | reverse complement strand
GATATGCGGAGTAGATAACCCCACCTTTTCACCAGCCCAGGTACTTTTCTATGTCTGTTCGAGGACAAACGATTGTTTTAGAGGTGGAGAATGTGATGACCCAAAAGGTCATTTTATGTTTTAGAACTCGAATCTGAGCTCTTAAGCCTTACAAATCTTATTTTTACCCTTCTCGATTTGCATGCACAGTTCGGGCAGGTTTCTGGAAAGCGTTTACTCATGAAAACTAATGAAAATAAGGATTTTTGCCTTAAAAGTTGATATTTATTGACTTCGGTCAACATTTTTGGTAGACGGGCTCGGATTCATGCTTTGACGGTCCCGATAGGTCCGTATCGAATTATGGGACCTTGGCATATGCCCAGAATTGAATTCGGAGGTCCCTAGCTTGAGTTATGAATTTTTGATGAAAATAAAAGTCTGGAAATTATTTATTTTTAAGAATTGATTGATATTTGGCATTGTTAGTATCGGGTCCGTATTTTGGTTCTGGAGCCCGGTAGAGGTTTATTATGATATTTAAGACTTGTCTGTGAAATGTGGTAAGAAACGAAGTTAATTTGACGTAATTAGACTTGTGTACATGTTTGGTTTGGAGCCCCGAGGGCTCGGGTGAGTTTTGGATAGGCCACAGGATGTTTTGAACTTAGAAATTTTGCTGGTATAACTGAACCTGTTGCAGGCCTATGATCTCGCAATTGCGAGATCAGGCATTGCAAATGCAAACATAACATGGTCCGCAATTGCGAGGCTTTCATCGCGATTGAGATCAGAAGCCTGGGCCAGCAGTTCTCGCATTTGCGAGGTTACCTTCGCAATTGCGAAGGGAGTATGGGAAGGGCAGGTTCGCAAATGCGAACATTTATGGTGATTTTCCAAAGACCAAATCTTCTCCAAATCATAGGTAAGTGATTCCTAACTCTTTTCTTTCAATCTTTTACATCTTATAATAAGATTTCAACCTAGAATCTAGAATTGTTATGGTGAAATTAGGATTTTTGGGTAGAACTTAGGAATTTTGAAATTTGAGGATTTAGACCTCAATTTGAGGCCGGATTCCAAAACTAATTATATATTCGGGCTCGGGGGTGAATGGGTAAAAGGATTTTGGTCCGAACCTCGGGTTTTGACCAAGAGGGCCCGGGGTCGATTTTTCAACCTTTTGGAGGAAAATTTGGGAAATCTAATTGATTCCTTTAGCAATATTTGATGTTATTGAGTCATTTTTGAATAGATACGAGTGGTTTTGAGGTGAATTCCAAAGGAAAAGCTGTGGTTGAAGGTTTAGTGGTCTTCAGAGCAAGGTAAGTGTTGTGTCTAACTTTGGCGTGAGGGAATAGGTATTGTGTGAGTAATTGCTACGTGTTTTGTTATTGAATACGATGTATAGTTGAGGTGACGAGCATATATGCATTGTGGTCGAGTCATAGCATGCGAGTGAAATTCTATTCTTGCAAATTTGTAGTCTTAAATCTTGTCATCCATGCTTATTGTTGTCGTTGAAATATTGGGAGACTTGTATCCGGTTCCACCAAGGTTGATAAAGTTATGAATATTGATTCGAGGTTGAGATGTTAAATTGTGAAAGTAATCATTGATGAAATATTGATTTCTTTGTGAAACTTCTCTCTATCCGTTGTTATTGATTCTGTGAATTGTGAGGAAGAGTGTAAAGCATGAAGGGTGATGCCGTGCATGTATTATTTATATTGTGAGGAAAAGTGTAAAGCACGAAGGGTGATGCTGTGTATACTATGAGAGGTTTAAAGCATGAAGGGTGATGCCGTGTATATCATGAGAGGTTTAAAGCACGAAGGGTGATGCCGTGTATATGATGAGAGGTTTAAACCACGAAGGGTGATGCCGTGTATAGCACGAGAGGTTTAAAGCACGAAGGGTGATGCCGTGTATATGATGAGAGGTTTAAACCACGAAGGGTGATGCCGTGTATAGCACGAGAGGTTTAAAGCACGAAGGGTGATGCCGTGTATATGATGAGAGGTTTAAACCACGAAGGGTGATGCCGTGTATAGCACGAGAGGTTTAAAGCACGAAGGGTGATGCCGTGTATATGATGAGAGGTTTAAACCACGAAGGGTGATGCCGTGTATAGCACGAGAGGTTTAAAGCACGAAGGGTGATGCCGTGTATATTATGAAAGGTTTAATGCACGAAGGGTGATGTCGTGCCGTTTTATTTATTTATTTGGTGAGGTTGAGAGTAAAAGCACGAAGGGTGATGCCGTGCAGTTTTCCTTGCTGTTTTACTTGCTCAATTCGTTTAAGGATTTTCGGTTTAATTCTGTCTTATCATTATTCTCACTCTTTATGTTGTTTTTCCCCACTGTATGTTACCTTCCCAATTTTTCTGCGTTATTTCTTTATTTGCTGTTGTTGCCACTAACATGATTATAATGTTCAAGTTATATGTGGGTGTCTTGTCCTAGCCTCGTCACTACTTCACCGAGGTTAGGCTCGACACTTACCAGTACATGGGGTCGGTTGTACTGATGTTGTACTCTGCACTTTCTGTGCAGACTTTGATACCAGCTCAGGTGGATCGAGATTTTGCTATTGGTTCGCTGTCCGGAGACTCAAGGTAGATTTGTCGGCGTTCACAGACCTTGAAGTCCCCGTCTACCTTTTATGTCACTGTTGTTTTCTTTCATTCAGACAGTTGTATTTCTTTCAGACTATTACTTGTAGTAAATTCTTGAATGCTCGTGAATCGTGACTCCAGATTCGGGTGGTAGTAATTAATACATTTTTATAAAATTCCGCACCTCTTATATTTCATCTTAGTTAATCATTGTTATTTATTGAATGTAAATAAGGAACTGATTTAACGATTTTCTAATATTGGCTTGCCTAGCAAGTGAAATGTTAGGCGCCATCACAGTCCCGTCGGTGGAAAATTTTGGGTCGTGACATTTTCTCTCTTGGTTTGGCCGATATTTGGAGAGTTGCAAGAGGAGATTTTCATCATCTGTGGCAAGGTAAGTAATTTCCGCATATTGTAAGTCAATTACACGAATTTTATAAGGATTTAAAATGGAAATATGTGGAAAATTATAGGATTTTTAAGAAAACCTAGAATTTGATATATTTGGAATTTTACCACAAAATTGGACATGAAATTTGGAATATATCATATATTTGAGTTCGTAATGTTATGGATAAAGTTTATCTTTGAATATTTTCGGAATCCGGGCACGTGGTCCCAAGGGTTGACTTTATTGACTTTTCGAGCAGAGTTGGAAATTGTTATAAACTGATTAATTTTAAGCATCAGAGTATATTTTGATTGAGTTGCACATTGTTTGGCTAGTTTCAGATCGTTTTGCTATGAATTTAAGAGTTAAGAGAGGTGTTGGAGGCGGTTTTTGAACTTCGGAGTGAGGTAAGTCTCCTGTCTAACCTTGTGAGGGGGAAACTACCCCTAGGTCATGTAATTTTATGTGCTACTAGTTGTGGATGGTTCGTACGCACGAGGTGAAGAGAGTCTGTACGTGGCTAAAGTATGTTTATATCCGTGTAGACTTAGGACTTTGCCATGTAATATTTAAAAATTTTGAACTCATTCTGCCGGCTTAATTAATTGAAATTATAACTGAACTTGATTTACAAATATATACACATAGGGCCGAGCCTTATTACCTTGTGTTGTTGGCAAGTTAATTGAGAAACGGTAAAGGTTACACTCACCTTATGTTTGTATACTGTTTCGTAAGCTCGTGTCTCGTAATTCAATAATTCCTTTCCTTTCTTGTGGAGCGGGCCGAATGCCTCGGCAGGATTATGTACCACACTCTCATGGAAGCGGGCTGTTCGCCTCACTATTATAATAGATATCTATGGTTTATGCCCTCAACCCCGGCAGTGTATACGCTATGATGGGATCGGGCTGATCACCTCAGCAGTATCATATTACTTATGAGATCTGGCCATACGAGTTCGACATAATTGTGCGCTATATGTCACTAGCATTCCGAATATTCATGAGATGTTTCCGTCCACCGATACCTTGCATTTTATATGGTATTTCTTATTCATTTGATATTTTCACTAGATATGTTCTGAGCTGTTGAGGTATAATACGAGATGAGAAATTGATATCGTTCAAAGAAATTTTGGAAGATTGTGTTAGTTAAAGATTTACCTCACTGCTATTGTTGTACTCTTATCTGTTTATGATTTACCATATTGATTTATTGGACCACTAGTAAGTGTCGATGTCGACCCCTCGTCACTACTTCTCTGGGGTTAGGCTAGATACTTACTAGGTACGCGTTGATTTACGTACTCATGCTGCACTTCTGCACTAAATATGCAGGATCTGACAAGTTCATTTGATGATCATCTCGGCGTGTAGGCATAACTGTTGAGGAGACTTCATGTGAGCTGACTATAACGACCCAGACGGTCGTTTTGAGTATTACAACCATATTCCCCCATTTGCTTCTTATCTTGTGTTCAATTATAAATGTGTCTTGTCGGGGAGGTTTTAGAATGAATTTGGAACACTTAGTTCCAAGATTTAAAGTTTAAGTTGAAATAGTTAGCCGGATATCGAATTATGTGTAAACAACCCAGAATAAAATTTTGATGATTCCAACAGCTCCGTATGGTGATTTTGTATTTATGAGCGTGTCCGAAAAATTATTTGGAAGCCGTAGCTAAATTAGGCTTGAAATGGCGAAAATAGGAAGTTTAAGTTTGGAAGTTTGACCGGGAGTTGACTTTTTGATATCGGGATTGAAATCCAATTCTCAAAATTGAAATATGCCTGTTATGTCATTTATGACTTGTGTGCAAAATTCGAGGTCAATCAGACTTGATTTGATAGGTTTCAGCGTTGAATGTAGAAGTTGAAAATTCTTAGTTTCATTAGGCTTGAATTGGGGGTATGATTTGTGGTTTTAGCATTGTTTGATATGATTTGAGGTTCGACTAAGCTCTTATGATATTTTAGGACTTGTTGGTGTATTTGGTTGAGGTCCCGAGGGCCTCGGGTGAGTTTCAGATGGTTAATGGATAAAGAATTTGGACTTAGGAAAATCTGGAAATTTTGCTTCTGGTGTAACCGCACCTGCGAAGCTTTGATCGCAGATGCGACACCGCATGTGCGCAAGGACCATCGCAGAAGTGGACATGATTGAAGGGCAGGGCAGGTTGTGCAGGTGCGAAGATTTTGCCGCACCTGCGAGCTCGCAGATGTGGCTGATTGACCGAAGAAGCGGAAATGGGGGGAGTTTGGACTCGTCGCAGAAGAGGACAATTTCTTCTCAGAAGCGTGTCCGCAGAAGCGGTTAAAATACCGCAGATGCAGAACCCTTGGGCAGTATACATTTCGAAGGGGTTCCGAGTTTTGCCATTTTTGGACTTTCAAGCACGGTTTTGGGGCGAGTTTCAGAGGGAATTTACGGAAAAACTTAAGGTAAATCACTTGTGATCATTTCTACACCATAATATTGAATTGTCATCGAATAATCCGACTAGATTACGTGTTTTTGAGGTGTAAATCAGGAATTTGGACCCAGGAATTTGGAAATAAGATTTGATGATTTGGAGGTCGAGTTGATGTCAGAATTTGGTAAAATTTGCATGGTTGGACTAGTAGTTTAATGGGCATTCATATTTTGTAACTTTTGTCAGGTTCCGAGACGTAGGCCTCACAAGAGACCTTTTTTGAGTTAAATTTCGGATTTTTTATTTGAAAATTAGTATTTTCATATGAAATTAATTCCAATAATTTTTATTGACTGAATCGAATTAATTGCGACTAGATACAAGGCTTTCAGAGACCAATTCGCGAGGCAAGGGCATAGTGGAGTAAGAAATTACAAAGTTTGAGGTAAGTAACATTTCTAAACATGGTTCTGAGGGTATGAATCCACGAATTTGGTGTTATATCAATTATTTGAAAGTGACGCACATGCTAGGTGATGTGCGTGTGGGCGTGCGCCATAGAATTTGTGATTTAAATAAATTTTGTGAAGTTGTAAATTTAAAGAATCATGTTATTATCTGAATATTCTCCACGTGTTAGGAAATTGAGCCGAGACTCTTATTAAAGATCATGTTTAGGTTACGTGCCGATATTTTTGTGACCAATAGGGTTGTGTTTCTATTGAATTTAATTATTTTAAAAAATATATATATTTCATACTCAATCATGTTCATCCATTGTGAGGATATTTATAGGATCGGGGATGCCCGCCTACAGTAGGTCATATTAGCTTTATATATATATATATATATATGGGGTTGTCCGCTTGCAGCAGGCCTTATAGGCTTTATTATTATATGGGTCGGAGCTGTCTGCATGCAGCAGGCCATATCGGCTTTATATTACGCTTGGGCTTAAGGAGCCCCTCCGGAGTCTGCACCCCCCCACGGTGAGCGTAGATGATTTGTATACGGGATGGACTTCTTAGGGCATGGACTTTCCTTACTTATTTATAATTGTGATGAATTTTCCTGGACATGGATCTTGTCCGAATCATTTACATTTGGGGATAAATTATCCCAGGGCTAGATTGGTCTTATACGGTACTGAGTAACTGACTGTCAGTTGATGTATGTGTGTGTACATACGGGATGAAACTTCCCTAGGCTGGATTGGCCATATATAGTACTGAGTGACCGAGTAATTTGTGATCGTGAGTACACGAGGTTCTTCCACTGAGATGTCATATTCCTCATATCATGCAGTATTGATCTATTTTTATTTTACGAGTTTAACTGTTAAACTTGAAAGCATGCCTACATTCTGTACTATTATTTATATACTGGACTGTACCTGCGGAGCTCGTCACTACTTTCAGCCCAAATGTTAGTCTTATTACTTATTGAATTGGTTGTACTCATACTACACTCTTCACCTCGTGTGCAGATCCAGGTGCTTTCGAACACGGTGATTATTAGATTTCAGAGTGCTATCAATTGGAGACTATCAAGGTAGCTTCCTGGCGTCCGCTGACCTTGACTCTCTTTCTTTCAGTTATTGTACTGTTCCATACTTTCATACAATGTTTTTATCAGTCAGACTTTGTATCCATTTAAATGCTCATGTACTCAGTGACACCGAATTTTCGGGAGTATTTTATATAAGTATTTGTGAGATTTTTATATTGAATGTAAATATTATGTTTTCAAACTTAAAAGAAATTATGGTTTATTGGTTATCGACTTGCCTAGTATTAAGATATGTGCCATCACGACAGGTTAGGATTTTGGGTCGTGACAAGTTGGTACCAGATCCTAGGTTACATAGGTCTCACGAGTCATGAGCATGTTTGGTAGAGTCTTGCGGATCGGTACGGAGACGTCTGTACTTATCTTCGAGAGACTTTCGAACCCTTAGGAAAATTTCACTTTCTTGTATTCTGTCGTACAATCTTGTTGATTTCGGAAATTAAATTTCTGTTATTCTATTCTCTCACAAATGGTGAAGACACGTACTACCGGATCAGACAGTCAGCCACCAGTGCCACCAGTTAGGTCCGCGAGAGGCCGGGACCGTGGTTGAGGTCGGGGCCGAGGTATAGCTCGTACAATAGTTGGAGAAGAACATGTAGCACCATTAGTTGCTCCATCTCAGGAGCAGATTTCAGATATAGCTGAGCCGACAGGACCAACTCAGGCACCAGCTGCGCCTATTGTGATTCCAGGCCTCTAGGAGGCTTTAGCTCAGATTTTGACTATTTGCACTGGCCTTGCTTAGGTGGTTTCGGCTAGGGCCGCACCTGCAACTTCTCAGGCCGGGGGAGGTACTCATACCCCTGTTGCCCGTACTCGAGAGTAGGTAGAGCAGGGACTTCAGATACCGGGGGCACCACTAGTCCAGCCGGTTACAGCTGCTCAAGCCAAGGTGATCCCCGTTATGGCCGATGATGAGCAGAGGAGACTTGAGAGATTTGGGAGGCTTCGACCTCTATCATTTAGCGGTGCTGAGTCAGAGGATGCTCAGGGTTTCCTAGATAAGAGCTGGCGGATGCATTAGACATCGGGTATTCTGGAGACCAGTGGAGTCTCGTTCACTACTTTTTAGTCTTCTGGAGCAGCCTTTAGATGGTGGGAGACTTATGAGAGGAGCAAACCAGTTAGTGCAGCATCACTTTCATGGCATGAGTTCTCCAAATTATTTATGGAGAAGTTTGTGCCACAGACCCTCAGGGAGGAACTGTGCAGGCAGTTCGAGTACTTACGTCAGGAGGACTTGTCCGTGACTAAGTATGAGATGTGGTTTTCAGAATTGGCCCATCATGCAGTTTGGTTGGTTCTAACTGAGAGAGAAAAGATCATGAGGTTTACTAATGGCCATAACCAACAGTTCCATTTTGTTATGACTCTAGGGAATGTAGCGGGTGCTAGATTCGATGAGGTGGTTGACAGTGCTCGATAGTTAAAGACGGTCCATACTCAGGAGCGTGAGGAGAGGAGGCCAAGAGGTCTCGTGGTCCGGGTAATTCCAGCAGTTTTCTTTCCGGGGGACAGCCTTGTCACAGTAGGGGTCGTCCTTATAGGCTCGCTCAGATGGCTCGTTCAACTCATCGTGGCACATCAGCTAGCCATGGTTCATACAGGCTCGATAGATTCAGTCTTCTCCCCGCTTTTGACAAGGTCCAGTTCAGTAGAGGAGTCAGGTTGCGACTTCTGCACCTGTTTCTCCACCACCCACCCACCCAGCTCGGGGTGGGGCTCTGTCAGCTAGGGGTCGCCCAAGAGGGGGAGGCCGATTAGGTGGCGATTAGGCCGGATTTTATGCTTTTCCTGCCACGCCAGATGCCGTTGCTTCAGATGTAGTGATCAAAGGTATTGTTTCAGTGTGCCACATGGAAGCTTCTATATTATTTGGCCCTGGTTTCATATATTCGTATGTTTCATCATAGTTTGTTCGTTATCTGGATATACCTTGTGAGTCCTTAGTTTCACCTGTTCGTGTATCTACGTCGGTGGGCGATACTATTATTGTGGACCGTTTGTATCAGTCGTGTGTTGTAACTATTAGGGGACTGGAGACTAGAGTTGATCTCTTATTGCTTAGTATGGTTGATTTCGATGTAATCTTGGGTATGGATTGGTTGTCTCCATGTCATGCTATTCTGGACTATCAAATAAAAATAGTGACGTTGGCGATACCGGGGTTTCCGAAGGTCGAGTAGAGAGGTTCTCCAGATTATGTACCCAGCAGGGTAATTTCTTACCTGAAGGCTCAACGTATGGTTGGGAAGGGGTGTTTGTCATATTTGGCCTTTGTGAGAGATATTGATGCAGACACTCCTACTATTGATTCTGTACCGGTAGTGCGGGATTTTCTGGATGTATTCCCTACAGACTTACCGGATATGCCACCCGACATGGATATTGATTTCGGTATTGAATTGGTGCCGGCCACTCAGCCCATTTCTATCCCTACGTATCGTATCGCACCAGCTGAATTGAAAGAATTGAAAGAATTGAAAGAGCAATTTTAGGAACTCTTTGATAAGGGGTTTATTAGGCCTAGTGTGTCACCTTGGGGTGCACCACTTCTATTTGTGAAAAATAAATATGGTACTATGCGGATGTGTATCGACGACATGCAGTTGAACAAAGTTACAATCATGAATAAGTATCCTTTGCCGCATATTGATAATTTATTTAACCAGCTTCAGGGAGCGAGGGTGTTCTCCAAAGCTGATTTGAGATCTGAGCATCATCAGTTAAAAATTCGAGATTCGGATATTCTAAAGACGGCATTTAGGACCCGTTATGGTTACTATGAATTTCTCGTGATGTCTTTTGGGCTGACCAACACCCCAACAACATTTATGCACTTGATGAATAGTGTATTCCAGTTATATCTTAATTCATTTGTCATAGTATTTATTGATGATATCCTGGTGTATTCATATAGCCAGAAGGAACATGTACAATACTTGAGTATTATACTAAGAGGCTGAGAGAGGAGAAACTTTATGCCAAATTCTCTAAGTGTAAGTTCTGGCTTAGTTCGGTGGCATTATTGGGACACATAGTTTCCAGTGAGGGAATTAAGGTCGATCCAAAGAAAATAGAGGCAGTTCAGAGTTGGCCCAGTCCATCTTCAACTACTGAGATTCGGAGTTTTCTCGGCTTGGCCGGTTATTATCGCCACTTTTTGGAGGGCTTCTCGTCTATTGCATCACCCTTGACTAAATTGACCCAGAAAGGTGCTCTATTCAGGTGGCTGGATGAGTGTGAAGAGAGCTTTTAGAAGCTCAAGACTTCCTTGACTACAACTCCAGTTCTAGTTTTGCCTTCAACTTCTAGTTCTTATATAGTGTATTGTGATGCTTCTCGGATTGGTATTGGGTGTGTCTTAAAGCAGGAGGGTAGAGAGATTGCTTATGCTTCGCGTCAGTTGAAGCCACATGAAAAGAACTACCATGTTCATGATTTAGAATTGGCAGCCATTGTTCATGCATTGAAGATTTGTAGGCACTATCTCTATGGTGTGTCTTGTGAGGTATTTACCGATCATCGGAGTCTTCAGCACCTATTCAAACAGAAATATTTGAGGCAAAGGAGATGGTTGAAGCTGCTAAAGGACTATGATATTACTATTCTGTATCATCCAGGGAAGGCCATTGTGGTGGCCGATGCCTTGAGTAGAAAGGCGGTGAGTATGGGTAGTCTTGTATTAATTCCTATTGGTGAAAGGACTTTTGTAGTTGATGTTCAAACCTTGGCTAATCAGTTTGCGAGGTTAGATATTTCG
The DNA here is from genome assembly GCA_000715115.1 of Nicotiana otophora. Lineage (NCBI taxonomy): Eukaryota > Viridiplantae > Streptophyta > Magnoliopsida > Solanales > Solanaceae > Nicotiana > Nicotiana otophora. The sequence continues at coordinate 23,233 of AWOL01S0087650.1, read as the reverse complement.
GAGCCCAGTCGGGTTCTAGCCTGTGTGATTTCACGGTCTTCCTTATATGACCACATCAGAGAGCGGCAGTATGATGATCCCCATTTGCTTGTCCTGAAGAACACAGTTCAGCACGGTGATACCAAAGATGTTACTATTGGAGATGATGGGATGTTGAGGATGCAGGGTCGTATTTTGTGCCAAATGTAGATGGGCTGCGTGAATTGATTCTTGAAGAAGCCCACAGTTCGCGGTATTCCATTCATCCGGGTGCCGCTAAGATGCACCAATACTTGAGGCAACACTATTGGTGGAGAAAAATGAAGAAAGATATAGTTGGGTTTGTAGCTCGGTGTTTAAATTGTCAATAGGTGAAATACGAGCAATAGAGACCGGGCAGATTGTTTCAGAAACTTGAAATTTTGGAATGGAAATGGGAGCGTATTACCATTGACTTCATAGTTGGACTCCCACGGAATTTGAGGAAGTTTGATGTTGTTTGGGTGATTGTAGATAGGTTGACCAAGTAGGCATATTTTATTCCAGTCGGTACTACTTATTCCTCGGAGCGGTTGGCTGAGATTTATATCAGCGAGATTGTTCGCCTACACGGTGTGCTAGTGTCCATCATTTTAGATCGGGGCACGTAGTTTACATCACAGTTTTGGAGAGCAATGCAACTAGAATTAGGTACACAGGTTCAGTCAAGTACAACATTTCACCCTCAGGCGGATGGACAGTCCGAGCACACTATTCAGATATTGGAAGATATGCTACGCGCTTGTGTTATAGATTTTGGGGGTTCTTGGGATTAGTTTCTGTCAGTGGCGGAGTTTGCTTACAATAACAACCACTAATCGAGCATTCAGATGGATCCGTGTGAGGCTTTATATGGGAGACGGTTTCGGTCTCCGGTGGGTTGGTTTGAGCCAGATGAGGCTAGGCTATTGGGTACTGATTTGATTAAGGATGCTTTGGAGAAGGTTAAATTAATTCAGGTTCAACTTCGCACGACCTATAGCGAATTTTGGGTCGTGACATACAGGGTTTTAGCATTACCAGTGATTCAACAATAGGAATTTGAAGAAGCCATTGTCCATGTGGTGATATTGGGTGCTTTATTAATGGAGATACAGTTGTAGGAACTACTACAATTTCAAATGAAGAACTTAGAAACGAGAATGTTATTGATATTAGTATGGTGATTTGCAAATACGAAAAGTGTTTAATAGTGATGATGAAGCTTACAATTACTATATGAATTTTTCTAAAAGTTTTGGTTTTTCAGTTAGACGTGACCGCCATTTAGGAAGTACAGAACATCATATGGGAATTTATAAAAAAGATTATGTTTGTCATCGAGTAGTAGCCCTCGTCCTTAAAAGGTAGTTGAAAAAGAACGACAAAGAAATCGAAAATCTTCCATATGTAACTGTAAAGCCAAGATGTCCATAGCCAAATATATATTTGATGGCATCACTCGTTGGACATTGGTGTATTTTGATGAACAGTGTGTTTCAGCCTTATCTTGACTCGTTCATTATTGTATTTATTAATGACATCCTGGTGTACTCTCGTAGCCAGGAGGAGCATGCCCAGCATATGAGGATTGTGATACAACGGTTGAGGGAGGAGAAGCTTTATGCAAAGTTCTCCAAGTGTGATTTTCGGCTCAGTTTAGTGGCATTCTTGGGACACGTGGTGTCCAGTGAGCGTATTCAGGTAGATCCGAAAAAGATAGAGGTAGTTCAGAGTTGGCCCAGACCATCCTCAACCACGGAGATTTGGAGTTTTCTCGGTTTGGCTGGTTATTACCGTCGTTTTGTGGAGGGTTTCTCATCTATTGCATCGCCCTTGACTAAATTGACCCAAAAGGGTGCTCCTTTCAGGTGGTCGGATGAGTGTGAGGAGAGCTTTCAGAAGCTCAAGACTTCTTTGACCACGACTCTAATTCTAGTTCTACCATCAGCTTCCAGTTCTTACACAGTGTATTATAATGCCTCGCGGATCGGTATTGGGTGTGTTCTAATGCAGGAGGGTAGAGTGATTGCTTATGCTTCACTCAAGTTGAAGCCCTATGAGAAGAACTATCATGTCCACGACCTTGAATTAACAGCTATTGTTCACGCCTTGAAGATTTGGTGACACTATTTGTACGGGGTCCATTGTGAGATTTACACTGATCATCGGAGTTTGCAGCATCTGTTCAAACAGAAGGATCTTAACTTGCGTCAGCGGAGGTGGTTGGAGCTTCTTAAGGACTATGATATCACCATTTTGTACCATCCCGGGAAGGCCAATGTGATGGCTGATGCCTTGAGTCGCCGGGCAGAGAGTTTGGGGAGCTTAGCATATCTTCGAGCAG
>AWOL01S0087650.1:0-20704 GCA_000715115.1 Nicotiana otophora | reverse complement strand
GATCTTAACTTGCGTCAGCGGAGGTGGTTGGAGCTTCTTAAGGACTATGATATCACCATTTTGTACCATCCCGGGAAGGCCAATGTGATGGCTGATGCCTTGAGTCGCCGGGCAGAGAGTTTGGGGAGCTTAGCATATCTTCGAGCAGCAGAGAGGCCATTGGTGTTGGATGTTCAGGCCTTAGCTAGCCAGTTTGTTAGATTGGATATTTCTGAGCCAAGTCGAATATTGGCTTGTATGGTCTCTCGGTCTTTTCTTTATGATCATATTAGGGAGCATCAGTATGATGACCCCCATCTGCTTATCCTGAAGACCACGGTCCAGCACGGTGATGCTAAGAAGGTCACTATTGAGGATGATGGTGCATTGAGGATGCATGGCAGGCTATGTGTTCCCAATGTAGATGGTTTGCGTGAGTTGATTCTCCAGGAGACTCACAGTTCGCGGTATTCTATTCATCCGGGTGCCGCAAAGATGTATCAGGACTTGAGACAGTATTACTGGTTGAGGATAATGAAGAAGGACATAGTGGAGTATGTAGCTTGATGTCTAAATTGCCAGGAGGTGAAGTTTGAGAATCAACGGCCAAGTGGGTTGCTTCAGAAGTTAGAGATTCCGGAGTGGAAGTGGGAGCAGATCACTATGGATTTCATTGTTGGACTCCCACGGACTCAGCAGAGGTTCGATGTAGTTTGGGTGATTATGGATAGGATGACCAAGTCAGCTCATTTCATTCCTGTGATGACTACCTATTCTTCCGACCAGTTAGCTCGAGTGTATATCCGCGAGATCGTCAGGCTTCATGGCTAACCGATATCTATCATCTCTGACTGGGGTACGTAGTTTACATCACGGTTCTGGAGGGCTGTACAACATGAGTTGGGTACTCGGGTGGAGTTGAGCATAGCATTTCACCCTCAGACGGACGGACAGTCCGAGTGCACTATTCAGATATTAGAGGATATGATCCGTATGTGTATGATAGAGTTTGGGTGTTCGTGGGATCAGTTCTTTCCTCTAACGGAGTTTGCTTACAATACCAGTTATCAGTCGAGCATCCAAATGGCACCGTATGAGGCTCTGTATAGTAGGCAGTGTAGGTCTCCAGTGGACTAGTTCGAGCCGGGCGAGGCTAGGTTATTGAGTACAGACTTGATTTAGGATGCTCTGGGGAAGGTTAAGGTGATTCAGGATAGACTGCGCACAGCCCAGTCCAGACAGAAGAGTTATGCAGATCGGAAGGTTCGCGATGTTGCATTCATGATTGGAGAGCGGGTCCTACTCTGGGTGTCACCGATGAAGGGTGTTATGAGGTTTGGAAAGAAGGGCAAGCTGAGCCCGAGGTTTATCGGCCCATTTGTGGTGTTGCGACACATTGGGGAGGTTTCTTATGAGCTTGTCTTGCCTCCCAGTCTAGCACGAGTTCACCCAGTATTCCATATTTCTATGCTCCGGAAGTATCACGGCGACCCATCTCACGTGTTGGATTTCAGCTCAGTCTAGTTGGACAAGGATTTATCTTATGTTGAGGAGTCGGTGGAGATCTTGGATAGACAGGTGAAGTTAAGAATATTGCTTCTGTGAAGTTTCAGTGGAGAGGTCAGCCGGTCGAGGGGCGACTTGGGAGACCGAGCATGATATGCGCAGTATTTATCCTCATCTTTTCACCACTTTAGGTATGTCTCTATACTAGTTCGAGGTTGAATGTTTGTTTACGTGGAGGAGGATGTGACGCCCCGCTTGGTCGTCTTGAGAGTTGTATCCCCGTTTCCCCATTTTCTGCTTCTATTGTGTTCTACAACTGTTAAATGATTTACCGGGTTGGTTAGTTCGGGTCCGGATTGATGTCAGTGTGAATTGAGATACTTAGTTTGTTTATTGGAAGCTTAAGTTGGAAAAAGTTGACTGGATGTTGACTTATGTGTAGACGACCTCGGATTGGAATTTTGATGGTTCTGTTAGATCCATTGGGTGATTCTGGACTTAGGAGTGTGTGTGAATTGTGATTTGGAGGTCGGGAGTAGAATTAGGCTTGAAATTGCGAAAGTCAAATTTTTGGAAAGTTTGACCGGCGGATTGACTTTTGATATCGGGGTCGAATTCTGATTTCGGAAGTTGCAGTAGGTTCGTGGGGTCGTTTGTGACTTGTGCACAAAATTTGAGGTCAATCGGCTGTGGTTTGATTGGTTTCGGCGTCGTTTGTGGAACTTGGAAGTTTAGAAGTTCATTAGGCTTGAATCCGGGTGTAATCCATGTTTTTGATGTTGTTTGGCGTGATTTGAGAGTTCGACTAAGTTTGTATTGGGTTATAGGACTTGTCGGTATGTCCGGGTGACGTCCCGAGGGCCTCAGGTTGATTTCAGGTGGTTAACGGACTTGATTTTGAGTTGGTGAAGCAGCTGAAGTCTTGCTGCTACTGGTGTAACCGCTCTTGCGGAGTGGGAACCGCAGGTGCGGTGGAGAAGGCAGAAGTTGCAGGCCCGAGGTCCTTTCCGCACCTGCGTGTCCGGAGATGCGCGTAAAGGATCACAGAAGTGGAAATAACTGGGAGCCACTGGTCCGCAGAAGCGGATAAGGGACCGCAGAAGCGGTGCCACATAACCGTCTAAGTGGCCGCACGTGCGAAAAGCCTGGGCAGAATGTTTAAAAATAAGGGTTCGCGATTTTAGTCTCATTTCAATATTTTGAGCTCGGATTTTAGAGATTTTGAGAAGGATCTTCAAGGGAAATTCTTGAGGTAAGATCCTTGTGTCCATTTTTCGTCAATGATTACGTTTCCCCACTGATTTCCCACATATTTGGTGAGTTGTTGAGGTGAAATTTGGGGGTTTAGGGCTAGAGAAATTCGAGAGTGAATTTTGAGGATTTGGATGACCAAATAGTGTCGGATTTTGATAAATGTGGTATGATTAGACTCATGAGTGAATGGGCTTTCAGGTTTTGTGACTTTTGTCAGATTTTGAGACATGGGCCCGGGGGACGGTGTGAGCCTATTTCGGATTTTGGGTTATAATTTCGTGTGTTTCCTTTAGAATTGATTCCTTTAGCCTATATTAATTATATTGCACTAGTTGTGGCTACATTGAGGGCATTTGGAGACTGATTCGAGGGACAAAGGCATTTCAGAGTAGGATTTTTGCGCGGTTTGAGGTAAGTAACAGTCTTAAATCTGGTCCTGAGGGTATGGAATCCTATATTTTGGTATGATGTGATTATTTGGAGGTGACGCACATGCTAGGTGATGGACGTGTAGGCGTACATCGTAAGGGATGGTGACTTGGTCCGTCCTGTGAGACTGTAAAGTCGAATAGCTTCTTGTTAATTACATGTTCCCTCTGTTTCTCTCTGTTGGGACTCGCAGCGGTTGGGTACTTGTTGAATTAGCTGCTATTTGCTGTCTTGTACTCAGTCACAATTTTACTTGTGTGTCATATCTCCGTTTCCTTTTGTTTTCTTGTTGATACTTGTTATTATCTCTTTTGGGCTGATTTGTATGATTTCTGAGAGCCTGAGAGGCCGGAGAGGTTAGTGACTGAGATAGGGCCTGAGTGTCGAGCTATGAGCTATGTGAGCATATATGGATCGGGTTGCACACCGCAACGAGCCCGAGGGCTGAATGCATATGGATCGGGTTGCATGCTGCAACGAGCCTTATGGATACTTATATGATTAGATCGGGCTGCACACCGCAGCAACATAGCGCTTGGGATGAAAGAGCCCCTCCAGAGTCTGTACACCCTCAATGAGCATAGGTACCTATCGAGTGTGATTATTGAGGGCTGAGAGTCGAGTGTTTGAGCTATTGAGAGCTTGAGTGATGGTTATCCTGAGAGGTTGCATTTGTTTCCTTGTTGTTGAACTTAACTGAATTATGTCATTGTTCTGAACTTCTGGAGAATATTGTATCCGGTTTATCTGAATTTTGTAAATGTACAACTGACTTAATTTATATTGCCGGAATTGAATCATGTCTACTTTCTTTGCTGAAACTACTGAAGTGAACAATAATCGTATAGCTCGTCACTACTTCTCAGTTCCTTATTTATTATTGTTACTTACTGACTTGGTTGTACTAATGCTACACCCTGCACTTTATGTGCAGATCCATGTGTATCCGATCACGGAGGACGTTGATCTCGTGCGTGGTTGAGTTTCAGAGATTCACAAGGTAGCTGCCGGGTTTCGCAGTCCTTGCCTCTCCTTTCTTGTTATCTTTCTTTTCTGTATTGGCATTTAGACATAGACTCTTGTAGACACTAATTCTTAGACTGGTTGTTTAGATGCTCATGACTTGGTGACACCCCGATGTTTGGGGCTATTTTTCCGCGTTGTATTTTTGAGTTTAACTACCGTTTTATGAAAACTCTGTCATATCAAGCTTCTGGTTTATTTTGTGGAACATTTGAAGTATTTTGAAAAATTAGCTTGTCTAGTACCATCGATAGGCGCCATCATGATAGGTTAGGGATTTGGGTCGTGACAAGAGAGAAAAGAAGGGGCGTGGATGGAGGACAAACTAGATGGGGAAAGAACATGACTTGGCTTTAGTGTTTTATCTGGAAGGACAAAAATACTCTTTTTATTTTTGTCATTGCATCATTAAGAGTATTTTAATGAAATTAAAAGTGGGTACAATACTAACATACTACATTCATGTAGTATCATAGCGAATATATATATATATTTTAGTAGGTGTCTTGTCTTTGTAACACCCGTACATTCGGACTAGGTGTGGATATGTTAAATGGGTATTAATTTGATATTTTAGACATGTGAAGTCCTATCGGGACGATTATGAGTGGAAATAGTCGTTTAGAATCAAGACGGAGAGTGAGGTGGATAAGATTCGATAAAACCGACTAAGTTAATGAAAGGTCTGTCTTTCAGCCTGATTTTCATGAAAGTGTGTTAGAAACTGGACAAAACTCAAAACACAAAAGTTGTAGCTCTTTGAAATAGCTTTCCAACGATATACCCAAACGGATCTTTGTGCAAAAGGTTTTGTGCGTTTTGAGCAATGTGCAGTATGCACGCCAGGTGCGCGCCCGGATGGTCCCGTACGCGGCCGCGCACTTGTGACAGTGCTATTGCCTTTCTGCACATTAGGTGCGCAGTTGGGGACTTCAGGTGTGCGGTTAGGGCCTTCATGTGCACGGGAGTGCANGGGGGGGGGGGGGGGTCATTATTAAAGCCCTACTTCGTCCCCCACACCCCAAAACACAAAAACTTGCTCTAGAAAGGGAAGCTCTCAAGAACCTAACCTCCCCCAAGGTCCCTCCACCGTCCAAGGTGAGTTTTAATGGTAATCCTAAGTTAATTTTGATTCTTCAACACCTTATTAACATGTATAAACCCTTCAAATCATTAGATATTCGATTGGGACATCATTGTTGAGGAAAGAAACCCTAACTAGAATTAAAGAGGATTGAACGTCAAAAGGTTATATCTTCACCCTCTAAATAATTATCACGTTGGATTAATGATTATAGACTCTAAAGTCATGAGATATGAGTTGATATGTTTGATTGAAAAGCATGAACGGTTATAGGTTTGGATTGTTGATTGTTGATTATTGATTAAGGGTGTGTTATCTTATGGGTGATAAAGAATGCTATCGACTATAGCAATTTGAGATTTTAGAATTTATCTTTGAGCAAGAGAATGGGTTGTTGGGTATAGAAACACCATTAGTAAGGGCTATGAAGCTTTATGCCCACCAAGTGTTTTAGAAAATACCTAAGTGACCAAAACATGAGTATTATTGCTAATATGGAATCCCTTTGACTTGTAATGATATAGATTAAAGTTGAAAGGATTGGTGAATGTTGTATTACGCTCAAGAGCAGGAAGTTAAGGTATGTGAGGCTAACTCTCTGTGTTTGGGAATGTCAATGATTCACCCTACACTACGTTTCTTTTACGACGTTACTACTTGCCTAAGAAATATAGCTAAGCCTAGTTCCACGAATAGTTGCAGAACTTCTATTATCTAGCTTCATAACTCGTTCATGACTTTCATTCCGAATGTTGTGAGCTCAGTGCGTAATCAATATAGACTTGGGTTTGATACCCATGAGTCTTAGTCTAGATTAATCACCATGTCATAAACAATTGAAGTTTCAATTTTCATAATCAGTTCAAGAATACATGTCTCAGTCTAGTCTTATTCAGTATTCCAGTATCATGTAACTCAATATGATTTAGTATTTCAGCACCACATATTGCAGTACGATTATCAGTTCCTGAATTTAAATTCCTTAATGTTGAACACCTGTATTTGGGCCTGAGGCCATAGTTTATATGCTTTATGCATATTTGGGCCTGGGGCCGTGGTTTATGCTTTATGCATGTTTGGGCATGAGGCCGTAGTTTATGCTTTATGCATTTTTGGGCCTGAGGCCGTAGTTATGTATATGTATACTTGGGCTTGAGGCCATAGCTTGTGCACATATATATTGGGCCCGAGACCGTAGTTTATTCAGATAAATAGGTTGATCATCATTCAGAAGAGGGAGTATTTATATCCTTACTTCCTTTGTTCAGTTCAGTTATTAGTTATCAGTCATCATTTTAGTTATCAGTTATTAGTTATCAGTTATATTTTCAGTTTCAGTTTTAGTTTCAACAGTTATCATTTCAATTATCAGTTATCAGTTATCATTTTAGTTTCAGTTTCAATTTCAACAATTATCATTTCAGTTATCAATTATCACTTCTCTGTTATCAACTCAGTTTTAGTTTCAGCATTTATAGTTCTTTCTTTTAGTTGCTTTACATACCAGTGCAATTTAAATGTACTGACGTCCCTTTTGCTCGGGGCCTGCATCTCACGATGCAGGTAATGATTTACAGGTTGACAATTCAAAGCACTAGGTTTCTCGTACCAGGTATTTGGTGATCCCCAGTTCTTTCGGTGAATTATAATTACCTTACAGTCTTCAGTATTTTCAGACAGTCAATGTTTTCAGTACTTTATTAGAGGCTTCATAGACTAGAGTAAAAGTTAGACAGAGTCACAAGCTTTTCTTGTTAAGCAATGTTGACTACATATATGTTTCAGACTTGTATTTGTGTTTCCACACTTTGATTTATATCATTCAGACTTTCAGTATATCAGAATGTGTTAGTTTACCTTCCGGGATGATACACTGTATTACCCCGTGAAAAGGATTCAGAATGGAGATAGAGCATGGCTTGAAGATCAAGAGCAGATGGCTAATGCAACAATTGATTTCTACCAAATATAGTTCACAAAGGAGGGAGATCCTACTGATTTCTCTATGCTGGACAATGTCCCAGAAATGGTGACCATGGAGAAGAATTTGGAACTATGTAGATTTCCAACCCTAGAAGAGGTCAAGGCTGCTATTTTTGAATTAAGTGGAGATAGTGCTAGTGGTCCTGATGGATTCACTGGACTATTTTATCAAACATGCTGGGAAGTGATATGCTATGACATTCACAATATGGTGCTTCATTTATGGAGGTACAGCTTTAACAAATTCTATTACTCACACTAATTTGGTGCTACTGCCAAAGAAGCCTAGGGTCCAGACTGAGCAACTTCATCAACAAGGTGATCTCTAGAGTTATTCATGATAAATTGGAGAAGTTCCTGCCTATATACATATCTCCTAATCAATCTGGATTTGTGAAAGGGAGGAGTATCTTTGAAAAATTCTTCTCACTCAGGAGATTGTCACTCACATCATGAGAGGTAAGCCTGCTAATATGGTGATTAAGCTGGATATGACAAAGGCATATGATAGGGTGTCATAGAAATATTTGATGCATCTGCTAAGAAGAATGGGGTTTGCCGAACACTTTATCACTATCATTTGGAATCTTCTCTCTAACAATTGGTATTCAGTTTTGGTGAATGGGCAAGCATCAAGATTCTTCAAGTCTACAAGAAGGGTGAAGCAAGGAGATCCTTTATCTCCTGCATTGTTCATATTGTCTGCTGAACTTCTATCTAGATCTTTAAACAAACTATTTGAAGATAAGTCCTTTATTGGATTTGGCATGCCTAAATGGTCTGATCCTTAGAACCATTTGGCATATGCTGATGATACTATTATATTTGCCTTATCTTATCCTCCCTCATCGAGCAAGATTATGGCAGTATTAGGAGGCTATGAGCAGATCTCAGGACAACTGATTAAAAAATCCAAGAGCTCTTATTATATGCATAACAATTTTGCACATGCCTTATTTCAAGCAGTTGGTGATGCTACAGGCTTTACTAGAGGGCAGTTTCCATTCACATACTTAGGATGCCCTATTTTCTACACTAGAAGAAGAAAGGAGTTCTATAAGGATCTTATCAAAAAGGTGAAGGCCAAGTTACATGCTTGGAAAGGTAAACTATTATAATTTGGTGGAAAGGAAACTCTCATTACTAGTGTGCTTCAAAGCATGCCAATACATCTATTGTCAGTTCTGGACCCTCCTCATAATATTCTGGAGCACTTGCATAAGAGTCTTGCAAGATTATTTTGGAGCACAAATGTAACGACCCGTCCGGTTGTTTTGAGTGTACAACCATGTTCCCCCGTTTACTGCTTATCCCGTGTTCGATTATAATTTTTTGACTCGTCGTAGAGGTTTCAGAATGAATTGGAACACTTAGTTCCAAGATTTAAAGCTTAAGTTGAAATAGTTGACCGGATATTGACTATATGTAAACGATCCCAGAATAGAGTTTTGATGATTCCAATAGCTCCGTATGGTGATTTTGGACTTAGGAGCGTGTCCGGAAAATTATTTGGAAGTCCATAGTTAAATTAGGCTTGAATTGGCTAAAATTAGAAATGTAAGTTTGGAAGTTTGACCGGGGAGTTAACTTTTTGATATCGGGGTCAGAATTCAGTTCTGAAAATTTGAATAAGCCCGTTATGTCATTTATGGCTTGTGTGCAAAACTTGAGGTCAATCGGACTTTATTTGATAGGTTTCGGCATCGAATGTAGAAGTTGAAAATTCTTAGTTTTATTAAACTTGAATTGGGGTATGATTCGTGGTTTTAGCATTGTTTAATGTGAGTTAGAGGTTCGAGTAAGTTCATATGATGTTTTAGGACTTGTTTCTGTATTTGGTGGAGGTCCCGATGGCCTCGGGTGAGTTTTGGATGATTAACAAATTAAATTCGGGCTTAGGAAATGCTGCAATTTTTCTGTTGCTGGTTCTGGTGTGATCGCACCTGCAGCTCGATTGCGTAGGTGCGATGGTCACAGAAGTGACAGAGGAGTCACATGAGTGAAGTGTGAGCTGGTGAGGAAGACCGCAGAAGTGGAAGTTAGGGCGCATATGCGCGTCCGCAGAAGCGTAAGATTAGCCGCAGAAGCGGCGTGTAGCGCAGAAGCTGGAGTTGGTTGGCGCACATGCGCGTGTGAAGAGGTGGAAAATGTCCGCAGGTGCGGAAGGGCTGGTCTCCATGGGCTTTATAGGGCTATGTTTTATTTGCAGAAGTGGAGGTCGCAGATGCGACATTTTTACCGCATATGCGGAATCGCTGGGCAGAATGCCTTATATTCGAGGGTTCAACATTTTTATCCATTTTCGGATTTTGGAGCTCGGTTTGGGCGACTTTGGAAAGGAATGTTTCCACAAAACTTGGGGTAAGTGTTCTTGACTTCCTTTGGATTATATTTCAGGAATTAATCTTTGTTTTCGGTGTTAGATTGTTGATTTTTCAAAGAGAAATCGGAGGAATTTTCTACAATTTCATAAAAATGCATTTTCGAGATTTGAACATTGATTCAGAGTCGGATTTGAGTGAAATTAGTATGGTTGAACTCGTAATTGAATGAGTTATCAAATTTTGTGAGTTTTATCAGATTCCGAGACATGGGCCCAACTGTCGATTTTTCGAGCGGAGTTGAGAATTTTTGTAAATTGTTAAATTGTAAGCATTGGAGTAAATTGTGATTTATTTGCACGTTATTTGAATAGATACAGATCGTTTGGCTTGAATTGAGGAGATAGGAAGCGTTCAGAAGTTGATACGCACAGAATGGAATTTCTGGAGCATTGTTGATCTTGCTCGGAATTGGATTCGGCTTGTTCGAGGTAAGTAACTCTTCTAATCTTGGAGCTGAGAGTATGAACCCTGATTATATGTGTTATGTTTTAGTGTTGAGGTGACGCACATGCTAGGTGACGCACATGCTAGGTGACGGGCGTGTGGGCGTGCACCGTTCGAACTGTGACTCCGTTATTCCGGTGGTACTGTGTACTTACCTGAACTTATCTGTAATCATGAATCTCTACGTACTAGAGTTATCGAGTTGTGACTCATGTTAGAAATAATGCTTAGGCCAATGTTGACATTATTGGGACCCACTGAGGTCAGTTTTGCTATCGATTTATTTGTTTAAATTGTAACTTCATACTCAGTCATGTTCATTCATTTCATATCATCTCTTAGTCTCTGTTGCTATTTATTGATTCATCATATCATTATTTTGGTCCAGTTTCATGACATTGTGAGTCTGAGAGACGGGAGAGATTGATGACTGAGTGAGGTTAATGGCTTGATTGTGAGGATAATTATGGGATCGGGCATGCCATATTGGCATTATATACTTTATTATTATGGGATCGGAATGCATGCCGGAGCAGGCTAGATTGGCTTATTATAGCACGTGAGTTGTTCGTGCAGATCCATTGATACTATAACACGTGATTTGTCCGTGCAGCACGTGAGTTGTCCGTGCAGATTATAGTACTTGGGCTGAAGGAGCCCCTCTGGAGTCTATACACACCCCCAGTGAGCGCAGGTACCTACTGAGTGCGAGTGTCGAGTGCCGAGCGATTGGGAGGACTGAGTGACTGTGAGGACTGAATGACTGTGAGGACTGTGTGACTGTGAGGACTGCGTGATTGGGAGGACTGAGTGAATTGATACTCTGAGAGTATGCATATTATTTTATCACTGAGTTGCATCGCATTCGACATGCACACTTGACATACAGGCATAAAGATGCATTTTTCCTCATGTTGCATGGTATCACATCATTCATGACTTATCATACATATTGATATGTAAACATAGATATGTATTTTCCTCATGCCATTTGAAAATGAAACATTTACCCGTTGACAGCTTTGAGAAAAATCATAGTTTTCAGACTTACTCATATTATGGTGATTTCGGCAAAAGATTTGAGTTTTACTGTTATAATTGAAAAGAAAAATGTTTATTTTCCAGAATTGTATACGAGTTGAGCATTGTATTGTTGAATTATTACCAGTGTTACTTTCGTTATATTTTTATGAATTATTGTTGGGTATTGGTGTTGGACCCCGACCTTTGTTCCAGCTCATCACTACTTTCAACCTAAGGTTAGGTTTATTACTTATTGAGTACATGGGGACGGTTGTACTCATACTACACTTCTGCACCTTGCATGCAGATTTTGGATATTGATGCTGTTGTACATAGTGAGAGCTGGATCTGAAGACGTACCTGCGTTCCAGCCATTGCTGTCTTTTGTTCATGGTAGCCTTAGATTTATAAAAATCCGTTTATGTATATTCCGAACAGATGATGTATTTATTTCATACCGGCTTTGTAATTTTTAATTTTAGAAGCTCATGATTTGTACTACCAGTCCTTGGGGAGTGTATTAGATTCAGTTAAATATTAATTGAATCGGATTATTGTTATTTGGCTTACCTAGCGGGTGAGGTTAGGTGCCATCACAGCTAGTTGGATTTTGGGTCATGACAACAAAGGAAGAAGTTAGGAGTAGGCATTGGTCATCTTGGCAGAATCTATGTCTTCCTAAAGAAGAAGGGGGCTTAGGTTTTAGGTTTCTGCATGATGTCTCAAGAGCTTTATTTGCTAAGCTTTGGTGGATATTTAGGACTACTAAATCATTGTGGTCCAACTTCATGTGGAACAAGTATTGTAAAAAGGAATTGCCTACAATGGTGCAATTTAGGGAAGGGTCTTATGTGTGGAGGCAGATGTTGAATGCTAGGGAAGAAGTATAGCATGAAATTCTATGGGAGATGAAGAGTGGAACAACAAACATATGGCATGAAAACTGGACTGGACTAGGTTCTCTATACCATATACTACCCCCAGATTTTCCAATAAATGAGGAGTTACAAAAGGTGGCAGAATTGAGACAAGGTGAATCATGGAATGACCAGTTGATTGATCAAAGCTTCCCTGAAGATATTGCTGATCACATCAGGATCAATGTGCATTATGAGGGCAATGAGGACTACTAGAATAGACCATATTGGATGCCGACATCACCAGATAAGTTCACTGTTAGTAGTGCTTGGCAGATTCTGAGGCATAGAGCTGATCCTAATCAGGAGTTCAAACAAATGTGGACAAAAGGATTGCCATTCAAGATATCTTTATTTTTATGGAGGTTGTGGAGACAAAAATTAGCTACTGATTATATGTGGAGGAGGCAAGGGCAGATGGTTATGTCTAGATGTTGGTGTTGTCAGCATCCTCAGGAGGAGACATTAGAACATATCTTTTTAACTAGTCGTACTGCATTAAAGGTGTGGAATTTGTTCATTGGAGCTGCAGGAATTGATGTGCCATTAATACAATTGAAACAAGTGATAAGGCATTGGTGGAATGCACAATTTTGTCCAAAGTTGAAGCCACTATTTCAGGCAGCTCCAGCTATCATTACTTAGGAGTTATGGAAGAAGAGAAATGCAGGCAAACATGGAGGATCATTGTCTACTAATAAGGTTATTCATGAAGTTAACAAGACATTGCATCAATTATAAAGGGTTAGGTATGCATGGCTATATCATATGCCTTTGTTATGGCCAGACATAATCTAATTCTTTGAAGCTTATAAACCAATCTTGATCACTAGGAGAGTTACTTGGCAGCTTCCTCATTATGGGTGGTATAAGTGTAACACTGATGGGGCATCAAAAGAAAACTCTGGCCCTAGTTCTCTTAGCTTTTGTGTGAGAAATTATGCATGTGATTTAGTATATGCAAGGGAAGTGGACTTAGGGGTGATCACAAATGTTGTAGCTGAAGCAAAAGCAACAGTGCAAGGGTTGGAGTACTGTGTGGAGCATCATCTTCATCTCTCATTTTGGAAACAGATTCTTTGGTGCTTAAGAAGGTGATTGAATGGAACTGGGATCCATCATGGGCTATTGTTCCGGATGTGCAGAAGATCAAGGAGATGAGGGACAATTTTAATGTGATCTTTCAGCATGTGTTTTAGAGAAGGCAACACAATGGCAGCTTTTATAGCTAACATTATTTTTTCTTTTGCAGGTACCACTGAATATCACTCATTTTCTGAACTGCCTTGTGCAAGGAGGAGGCTGATCAATCTTGATAAATCACAAACTCCTAATCTTAGGGTTAGGATTGCCAAAAGAAGAGCTCCGGATTAATGATTCTACTAGGTTTGATTATGCACTTGCTTGCTTGTCTCATTGTTTTGTTCAAATTATGTATACTGTTAAGGTATTTTCCAGTGGTATTAGCATGGTTACATGCTCATTCTGGAGGTGCTTTAATGGTGTATAGAAGATATCAGATAAGCAGGCTGTGGATAGTGCATTTTATAATGTTTCTGGATTGTCCAAGGTTTATTCATGAGTCTAAGGACATAATTTGCATTGCTTATTGTTACTATCATAGTTACAATGGTCTTGAACATGTTATGGATCAATGGTTGTTGCAATACAAAAGTTGGGATCCAATGACTTCAATAGGATGCTATGTGTATGTGTGTGCTGCTAGGATGTTATCCAGTGGTATTGGTATGCTTTCATACCCAATTTGGAGACATAATGGCAGTGCATACAACTTCTTTGAATTGAAATCATGGTTCTTAAGTATGGGAGAGTATTGGCAGCACTCAGTCACTTATAGGAACTTCATAGTTAGTGAGTGCAATTTATTAGTTCCACATGATATTTTGAAGGATCATAGCTGGTATTCAGAGCATATTGAAGGTGTTATCTATCAGTTTAGTATGCTATGTAGTGTCATGACACTATCCAGTGGTATTAACATGGTTTCATGTCCAATCTGGAGGTGCTATGGCAGTGCATGCATAAGGTTTCTTTTAATGGATATGACACCTATCACAGGTCATATAGATGTGCATTGGCCTGGATTTATTTCATCATATGCAAGGAGCACAGAATTTTTGGCTTCATTGTTCATGCAGTTAGCTTATTTTATGTCATTAGCTTTAGTTTAGAATATTTGAGAGTTGTTTCGTCAAATTATAAACATCGGATCCTGATTTTTGTTTATTTATATATTAGCCACTAGGCAGCCTGCCTAGTGGTATATTTTCTTAAAAAAAAGATGTTTTATATTCAGATAGCATGAGCAAAATACATCTGTATGGCTATATGTCAATATACAGGTGAAATCATAAATGTCACCAAAACTGGATAGCATGAGAAAATGCATCTTTATGCCAGTTCTCAAGTACGCATGTCAAATGCAATGCATTTCAATGATGAATTCATGTACTCACACTCTCAGAGTACTCAATCTCAGTATCT
Organism: Nicotiana otophora; assembly: GCA_000715115.1. Lineage (NCBI taxonomy): Eukaryota > Viridiplantae > Streptophyta > Magnoliopsida > Solanales > Solanaceae > Nicotiana > Nicotiana otophora. The sequence continues at coordinate 6,173 of AWOL01S0087650.1, read as the reverse complement.
CGTATTCTCAATCATCATGCTCAATACTCAGCACACTCTGTCACTTAGTAGTGTACAGGGCAGATCCAACCCAAACATAATAACTGCTGGCAACTGCGCTCACTGGGGGTGTGCAGATTCCGGAGGGGCTCCTTCAGCCCAAGAGCTATAATCTGCACGAAAACATCATGTGCAGAACGGACAACTCACGTACTATTGTATCAATATCTGGATCTGCACGGACAACTCACATGTTGCACGGACAACTCACATGCTATAGTATGAATATTTGGATCTGCAAGGACAACTCACGTGTTATAGTATCAATATCTGGACCCGCACGGATAACTCACGTGTTGCATGGACAACTCACGTGCTATAGTATCAATATCTTCACAATCAGGCCCTCGTCCCCATGCAGTCATCAATCTCTCCAGTCTCTCGGGCTCACAACACTCATGTTAAGCAGATCAAGTCAATGATATGAGATGCAACAATATATAATAACAGAGACTGGAATATGATATGTAATGATGAATATGACTGAGTACATAACTGCAATTAAACAAATAATTCAGCAGCAAGGAACGACCATTGTAGGTCCTAATAGAGCCAGCATATAACCTAAACATAATTTCTAGAATAAATTATAGCTCAAGTGCTCTAACACATAGAGTGTAGTAAAAAACGTTCAGACAAGGTAGATACACAATTCCATGGTATCGACTAATTCACAATTACTATGGTGCACGCCCACACGCTCGTCACCTAGCATGCACGTCACCTCAACATCAATCACATAGCACGTAATTTGGAGTTTCATACCCTTAGCACCAAGTTTAGAAGTGTTACTTACGTCGAACAAGCCAAACAATGCTCCAAAAATGCCATCTCGCACGTACCGACCTCTGGACGACTCAAAACTAGCCAAGAGCTATTTAATACGATCAACTCGAGATAAAGGGATCAATTCCATAAGAAAATACTAAGTTCTTAATCAAAAGGTCGAGAGTCAACCCCAGGCCCATTCAGTAAAAGTCACAAAATTCAAACCCACATTCAACCACCAGTCCAACCATAATAAAAATTAGTCAAATCCGATCACAACTCGACCTTCAAATCCTTAAATTATAGTTTATGAAGTTTCTACAATTTTTCCCAAATTTTCATCTCAAAATACTAATTAAATGATAAAAATAATGATATATTCATGTATATTAACCAAATCCAAGTTAGAATCACTTACCCCGATGAATTTCTTGAAAAACCCACGAACAATCGCCACAAACCGAGCTCCCAAAGTCCAAATATGAAATAATACTCTAACCCTCGTTTATAAAGTACAAAATATATTCTTCCATTGTGCCGACCACATATTTTTTGTGTGGTCCACACATTCCAAGTTCCACGTCCGCAATCCAAATTGTGAGGTCGCACTTCAGCAGTGACTGCACTACCAGGCTTTATTAAATTGGCCATAACTTTCGGTACAAATATCTAATTGATAAATGATTTATCTTTCTGAAAAATAAACTCAAAGGGCTATAATTTTTATTTTTGGATCATCTCCAAATTCCTTGTAGATTAAAAGAATAAGCTTCCTAAGTCAGACCATCAACCTGCAGATTCTCCTTTCTGCGGCCGCAAGAGGATTTCTGCGGTCCGCACATGAAGCTTTGCCTCAGCACTCCAAAATGTGCCCTTCGCACTTCACTCGCTCCAGAACATTATCAAAGTACCGAAATGCCCAAACATGTTTAAAACTAAACTGAAACACACCCAGAGTCATCGGGACCCCATCCAAGCATACCAACAAGTCCTAAAACACACTACGAACTTACTCGAAGACTCAAATCACACATAACTACATCTAAACGATGAATCACACCTCAAATCAAACTTAATGAACTTTGAATCTTCAACTTCCAAAACTCGCGCCGAAACATATCAAATCAACCCGGAATGAACTCAAATTTGGCACATAAGTCCCAAGTGACATAACGAAGCTATTCTGATTCTCGGAACCACAATTCGAATCCGATATCATCAAAGTCAACTCTCGATCAAACTTATAAACTTTTCAAACCTTTAAATTTCTAACTTTCGCCAATCAGCACTGAAACCTTCCAGAAACATCCAAATGCAAATCCGGGCATACACCCTAGTCTAAAATCACCATCCAGACCTAATAGAACTATCAAAACTATAATCCGAGGTTGAATACAAAAAGTTAAACTTGGTCAACTCTTCTAACTTAAAGCTTCAATCATGAAATTCATCCTTCCAAATCAATTCTGAATAACCTGAAACCAAAACCGACGATTCACACAAGTCATAATACATCATACGGAGCTAATAATGCCCTCAAACTACCAAGCGAAGTGCAAGTACTTAAAACGACCGGTCGGATTGTTAAAATTGCAAAGAACTAGAGATTAGCAGAGTGGTTTATTATCAATGTGAGGAATAAGGGTCATGATAGGATAAGTGCAAGATAGCTATTTTAGTTTTAACTCTAGTTTAATTCATTCTAATGTTCTAATGATTCTCACGAATTCACTCGATGATTAGTTCAAACGTGTAGTCAAGACTCCTCTCTCGATTAAATCGTAACTCTACGAGATGAACTAATATAAGCACTATGAAAATATGCAAGTATGCGTTAATGGAATAGTCTTCAGGAAAAGTTCTCTCGAATATTCTCCTAACTTGATTTGATCAACAATTCAACAAGTTCTTTCGATTACTTAAGAGAATCACTGAATTAAACCAAATAAAATAATGCTAAGATAATTACCAAAATATTCCTCTTCTGATTAAATAAACCGGTGAATAAGGTTACAACAATTCAAAACTCTATAAACGAAATCAAGCAAATAACTAGAGTTAAAATCCATAAATATCAATCAAAATACCATATCCGTCAAACCCTAAGGAAAACTACTCCATAATTATGGAGAAACTCATTACAAATATAATTAAAGAGTGAGAACGCATCAATCTAATGTTACAATCCAAAATCTCATATTGAATTAATGGAAAGATAATAAAATCCTGTGTCTTGTAGTCTCCAATGCTCTCCTAAAGCTTCTGAGGTCAAAAATCCTCTAAAAATTATATTTTTGGTGTATTTTTACCATGTAGGAGAAATACTCTATAAACTTTGTACAAGCGCGGTGCTTGGCGTGCTGCCCTATGGAGAAGTTCAGAGAGTTAATGTTTTCACTCTGCAGGAATTTTGCACTAAGCTCCCCGTGGCGCATGGCGTGGCGCGGTAGTGCATTTTTTCCAAAGTAATCTTTTTTTCTTACTTTTTGACATCCAGACTTGGTCCTCGACCCCCGAACGTGATCCCAGTTTAATTTTTTGGGCTTTTACTCAGACTTCAAAGCTCCAACTTGTTCAAATTAACTCCAAATTATCTTAATAGCTTGGAATCATTTCCTACAAGGTATAAAATACGTAATAAGCACAAATTGTCACTATTTAAGCACAACGTATTAACCATTGTAATATATCATCTAAATCATTACTTTAGCATAAAAACTATTGCAATAGCAGCAACAACCGTTGCAACAAATAGTATTTCAACGGTTCTAAACCGACCCATCAGATGAGCTGTTGCAATATATAAGCATATGGTAACAATCCCAAACCGTTGCAATAGAAGTAATATGGCAACGGTTTCGGAACCGTTACAATAAACCGTTGCAACAGACCTACTGGCACGCGATCTAGTGGAATGATTCTCAAATTGTTGCAATAGGCCTATCGCAACGGTTTTTCTATCAATAGTATACGAACTATTGCAACAGATTGTTAATGTTATTGCAACGATTTCTGGAACCTACTGCAATAGCTTAATAGCGTGAGGTTTTACTCTTTTATTTGATTGTGAATAATTATTTACATATATAATAAAATATAATACACTGAGATTTGCATAATAACAAATGAAACTCTTCATTACTAAAATCATAATCTAAAATATCTAACTTGTATGATCCATATATATAAAAATAAAATATATAATAGTATTTTACAATTTAAGGGTTGGCATACATAAGGTTTCAATAAGTTCTACCAAATAAATGATTTCTAGAACATCTAAAACTCTAGCAACGATCAACCAATACTATCAAGTTCTTCATTGTTACTGTCTAACTTTCTTCACTTGCTTCACCTATAAAAGATTATAAATAAATAATTTAGTAAAAATTTCACAGAAGAATATTTTCACAAGCAATATAAAGCCAAACACTTTTACTTCTTTCAGCTCTTCAAAGGAAACACTACATGCCAAACATTTTTAGGATCCATCAATTAATTGATATTGTAAGCACACCAAATAATAAAATATAAAAACTCTAAACACTATGTCAACATAAATTCTGCAGAAAATTAAAACTATCATTTACTAGTGAGGAAGATTTTATCACTCTATCTCTGGCTTCTCATATTGGAAAAGAATCACTACACCAATTCATCCCAGAAATATCTAAACGACTATATTGAGAAATAGAGTTAAGTCGGTTCAAAGACCTCTAAGGGATGAAACTAGAAATATAGCTTTTAACGAGGTTTTGTTACTAAGTGATAGTACCAAACTGAAATTATACATCACACGTAAACCTACTAACCAACCAAATATATCAATATCCATTGAAAGAGAAAAATATGGCACTCAAAAAGGCAAGTACTTATATATGTGTATCATATTTGGTAGATTAGAAAACATATAGTGTCAAATACATCCAAACACGTATTTAAGAGTAACAAAGTATATGACTATCACTATTTATAGTTGGCAAGAAAAAGCGAAAAAGTATATTAATGATAGTAGTTGAAGTTTAATTCGACAAACAGAGAAAAAAAAATTTCACTCACACCCTTTTGCAAAATAAAAAAATAAAAACTAATTGATAAAGAGAACATATATAATGAGAAACATATCTGTTAGTGTTCAAGTATATCTCTTTAGAATGATACATGTACAGCAAAAGTCAAAAAGAATATGTCTACTAAGCCATGCACCAAAAGAAAAGGCTTGGGGAATTTAAAAATGCCACTATAAATATATCAGCTACTCTTTCCTAAGTCAACCATGATAAAGAAGAATACTAAGGATTTTAAGTAAAGTCCAAAACAGAGATGAACATTGTATTATTTTAGCTTAGAAGAAAATGTTTGGTAGTAGAAGTTAACAGAAAGGAACATAACAATAGAACCAAATACATCAAGATGTAAAACAAGACTATGATTTAGTTAATTTTATCACTTTCATAGATGTTTGACAGCTGAAAAGTCACATTGCACAATGGTTACTATCTCTGTTTTCAAGCATGTACAAGTAAAAAACAAATAATGATAAAAGGACAAGAAGATAAACAAATGGATATACCTTCAAGAAAGCCATATATATCACAATAAAATAAATTGTTCCAAGGAGATAAATGCAATTGCAAACCTAATAAAATGGAAATATAGTGATTAAATTCGAAATTTCTACTGATATTGGGCAGAAGAGTCGCAGACACATAAAAAAACTATAAGTAAAATCAAAGCCCACTAATTATATTAAAGTGAAAGTTATCCAACCTTTTTAAGTAACTTAACTTAGAAAAGATTTGAAGAAAGGGAACCATTTCGGTAACTGTTATTTTCTTGTATCCACAAATACACACAGAGAATTAAGAGAGGGCTATTAAAATGCAATTGTCACACCACATTTTTACCCCCAAAAATGATAAAATGAGTATTATTGATTGTGGATGGTGGGTTAAAGAGTTTTTCCAATTAAAGTGACAAACTTGAATAGGGATTATTTTATTTACAGAGTCGCCACTTGAAATTGATTTTTTGGGTGTTTCAAGTCACCTTTTGTTTGAATCCCTAGTCAAAGGAAGATTTGACTCTTTTATTATTGGTCTGCAAAACAAAGTCCGGGTAAGGAATTCCGTTGATCGGGGAGAAGGTGTAAGGCATTCCCCGAGTCCCGTGGTTTTAGCACGGTCGCTTCATTGACTACAACTTGGCTTAATTATCTGATTTAATACATATTTGAGACCTATTGTGCATCTTTACCTTTTAAAGCCGCTTTTAATAATTTAACTCAATCGCCTTTTTTTTACTATTTATGGAGTTATTTTTTGAACAAGCTATGATGTCATACACTTGTCGTTTTTGTACACATT